>OU015492.1:195341959-195531959 GCA_907164885.2 Dolomedes plantarius | reverse complement strand
TATTTTAATGCTAACGATGTAATGCAAACAGATTTGTATTTTAATGCTAACGATCTAATTGACATAGCAGTGATAAATCTAAATAAATCCTCTTTATACATTACTATTTTTCAAATGTCGGAAACGTTTCTGTGCCAAAATACTAAAATACTTATAAAAAAAACTTTGTCCATAAATGGGCCTCTAACGGCCGTTCTGGTCAACCGACCGACATGAGATTTTAGAAATAGTTATTCAGAGGTATGAGCTCGGGATTCTGTGAATGGCAACAAAGTGGCACTCACGGTTACGGTTATAGATATCATCATCATCATCATCTACAGCACTACAGCCTGCGACAGGCCTTGGCTGTCTCTAAAATGCGTCTCCAGCGTTCCCTATCCAGCGCGGCACATTTCCAACCCCTCACACCAAGCGTTGTCAGGTCGCATTCAGCACCATCAAGCCACCTTGAGGGGGGGGGGGGGCGGCCCCTTTTTCTCTTTCCCTCTGGCATCCTGAAAGTTAGTATTTTCATGGGTAGGTTTTCCTGTGCTCTCCAAACGTGCCCCAACCATCTTAGTCGAGAGATTTTAATGGTTTTTGAGATTGTCGGTTCTTTGAATCTCCTCTCAAGTTCAAAATTCAAAAGTCCTCTCCATCTTCCATTGTCATATACTGGTCCGAAAATAGATCGCAAGACCCGTCTTTCAAATACACTCAATCGGTTTGCGGTTATAGATATAGAAACTCGAAATTTTGAAATGGCAATACCCACTTTTTCCCGTCGCAAAATACTCAGCGCATGCAAAAACCTTAAATATCGTTGGAATGGTACGTGTATCATTAAAAACGGACGCGTTATGCACACACTTAAAAAAACACCTCTGCAAACGGCCAACGAAAACACAATGATGGCACCCATGTGGAAAATGTGCAATCCAAATAAAAGTTTCCTTTTGTCCGATCTGTGTTGTCATCGGTGATTGTTGTTTGCTTCTGTCATATGCAACTTTCCTCCGTGCGCCCCCCCCCCCATCGTGTTTTTGTAGGCCGTTCGCAGAGCTGTTTTTTGTACGTGCATAACGAGTCCGTTTTTTGTGATTCACGTACTGTTCCAGCGCTATTTAGGGTTTTCGCATGCTCTGAGCAGTTTGCGATGGGAAAAAGTGGGCGTTGCCATTCGAAAATTTCGAGTTTCTGTACCTATAACCGTAACCGTGAGCGCCACTTTGTTGCCGTTCAGAAAATCCCGATCTCATATCTCTGAATAACTATATCTGAAATATCACCTCGATCGGTTGAACGGAACGGCCGTTTGAGGTCCATATATCGGCAAAGTTTTTTTATGACCATCCTGAATACTAAATTATAACAGAAGTAACGGACAAAAGAAATTACCTCTCTACTTAAGAATTTATTTTGTTACGTTCAGTTTGCAAAGAGAGGTGCTGCAGTTATGAAGAGCCCGTGTAGGCCGGTTTCATATAATTCTATAACGGTAGTTATCGGAAAAAAAACTGAAGGTCCTATTTTATCAAGAATTAATTGACAAAATTCTAATAAATAACTTGTTAAAAGTGCATGCATTATACAGCTCATATTCAAAATATTAGAATAATTACATTTTTTTACAAATTGAAAATATCATTCGGTAATTTAATGTCTTTTAATGCAAATATGCAAACGATATTTTTATTAAGAACTTATTGTTGATTAAACTTATTTACTATCTTAAAATTAATATAATTTTTGAAAAGATTAATTGAAAAAAAAATTATTTTGAAAAGTCAAAATATTAGAATATTTACTCAAGCTGTTCAAAATATTAGAATATTTTATATTAATTCTTCTTTAATTATCACCAATTCATAACTGGTGGCATCATTGATTAAATTCAGAAAATTTCATTTAAAATCAGTATTCTTTTTGTAGTTTGTTTGCTTTTTCGTCTTAAAATGGGTCGTGTGAGTGATATTCCTGAATCTATTAAACTTCGTATGGTTGATTTGTATCGGCACGGTAAAAATCAATGTTATGTAGCGAATTATTCACATTGTTCGCAATCAAGCGTTAGTAAAATACTAACACAATATTCAAAAAATGGAAAATTTCAAAATAATCGCCGAAATGGCGGCCGAAAACCAAAAACATCTGCTAGAGATGACAGGAAATTGAAGCGTATAGTTAAAAAAAAAACGTTTTAAAAGTATGCGATTCTTGCACCGAAAATGGAAAGTAGAAGGAGAAGTTTCTAAATCGACAACATTAAGACGTCTCCATAAATTTAAGTTTGAATCTCGTGTACCGAAAACAAAACCTCTCATGACTGCAAAACAAAAGCGTATAAGATTGAATTGGTGTAAATCTAGACGTTTATGGAGCGAAGAAGATTGAAAAAAAAATATTATTTAGTGATGAAAGTATGTTTTGTGTTTCATATGGTAATCAAGGTATTCGAGTTTGGAGAATGAAGCAGGAAGTATTTGATAAAGAATGCCTTAAACGTTCGGTAAAATTTGCTGCTAGTGTCATGGTTTGGGGTTGCATGAGCGCAGAAGGACCTGGAAAGTTATGCATCGTCTACGAAAAGGTTAACTCTCAGATATATCAAGAAATTTTGGAATATTACATGATTCCATCATCAGAAGATTTATTTGAAGATGATTTCATCGTTCAACAAGATTTAGCGTCACCGCATACCTTGTTGTCAACTAAGAATTGGTTCCGCCAACGTATAATTGAGGTACTTCCTTGGCCACCAAACTCATCAGACATTAATCCCATCGAAAACTTATGGGGTATAATGAAGAAAAACTCCAAGAAAATCCTCCTTCAAGTAAAACTGAGTTAGTGGCACGTATAAAGTCTATTTGGGCTAATATTGATAGAAATGTTTGTAAACACCTTGTATATAGTATGCAAGATTGATTGTACGCTGTTACTAAAGCTAAAGGGGATGCTACAAAATATTAAGTACCCTTTACTTCATATTCATAAGGTAATATTTTTGCGTAAAATAAAATATTCTAATATTTTGAACCAATCTAAATTTTTTTCTAATATTTTGATGTGTTTCAGAAAGCTGTTGTATACCTAATTTAATGTATTTTATATTTTGTAAATGATAAAATCCTATCTAAACATTCCAGATTTAATTTATAAGAAATTTAATTGCATTTACTTAGTATCAAAAATAAATAATTTCTTTCTTATTATTTTTTCTCAATTATTCTAATATTTTGAATCTGAGCTGTAGATTTTCCAAGGAAGGGTTCGGTAGTCGTGATTGGGCTTTTAACCCTTTGAGGGGCGTCGGTTGCACAGTGCAAACGCCAAAATCTAGTCATTTTTTTCATTTGAATTCAATGTATTCCAGTTAAATAAGCAAACAAATGGTTAGTACTGCCATCTGTTATCAGTTTAAAGAAGTAAAAACATTTTGCAAACTTTAACTGGAAAAATTTTCAGGATTCTTTAGGTTAAAAAAATCGGTAAAAAAAATCTGCACCGCGAAAACGATGGAGGTTCGCCCTTGAAAGAGTTAACTGGCCATGACTCTTTAGCTAAACACCTGAGCCGCTTGAAAATTCTAGGAAATACTTCCTGCACTATTTGTAATAAACCGCAAGTTATGAAAATTCCTCTAGACCTGTGAGACACTATCGTCTCTGTAGCCGAAATTAGGAATCAAGAGCATTGAGCAATTTATACGTTCCTGTTTCCTTCTTCGTTTTACATTTCAACGTAGGATTGCGTTCCTCCTTATCGGTCCTTTGGAAAACAAAATTTCAGACGCTAAAATCGTCCGTCCGAGTTATAATTTTCGCAGCGCACCAAACCCAGTCTGTATCGCTTGGACAAAGAGTAAACAGTTAAACAGAAAAGTACCAAAATGCGTCAAAATTTTGACATACGTATATGTATATATTGTTAAATTTCAAAATTATCTAACCTGTTTACATAAATCTGTTTTTAATAATATTATTGTAAATCAGTTAGTTCGTATAAATAGGCTATGTTCTAAAGACAATAGGATTAAGCATATTTTAGACTTGAAAGCTGTGCTAACACGGAATAATTACCCCGAAAGTCTATCCAAAAACATAATTGGTTGTTTTAGTTTTAATGAATAGTTTGTTCTGCTGCATTTAATAAGTTAAACATAACAATAAGATAAAATAGAAAAAATAACTACTAAAAATAAAAAATAAAATAAAAATCATAAGTAAAAATAAAAATAATAATAATAATAGCTCTTAGTAATAATAATTAAAAAGTAAATTATTAATGGGCATGTAAAATAGTCCTAAAATACAGTAACCATAGTAAGTCTGTAACTGAGTATCCAATATCTCCATGGTTGAAAGTTTTGTGACGTCCGTCATCTTGCGGTTGCATGTTCTTAACTTCCACTCTGTCTAGCGCCAGGCTTGGTGTTCTTTGGTTAAGTACTTTTATTCAATTTTTAATAAATTCTTCTGTTTTTCATGGATTGTACGGTGTCTGAGTGTGTTTATTGTATAGATCATACTCATCGGAAACAATCCATTGGTTTTTAGACAGTATTGACACTGCTGATGAAGAGATGCTGTCTAAAACCTCTTTTATACTTTTCATGTTATTTGTTCCTGGCTGCAAGTAGCTTTAGGGCTATTACTGGTTTTCTCTATCATATATTTCTTATATACATAGGTACATATACAGGTAGCCCTCCTACAGTACGACATCTTACAACACGGTTTCACTCTAACACGATCGGATAAATTGTGGAAACCCTCGTATAACACTGCAACCTGTAACACGGTCTAGCTCTAACACGATAAAAAAATTTGCGAAAACCTTTGTACATCACTGTACTTCTACAGCACTAGATAACACGATTTTTGTTTAACACATTTAAAAACTAAATTACCTTAAAATAATGACGAAAGGAATAATGAACTATAGTGGCTTTACATGAAAATGTATGAACAAATTATAATTTATTCATTTATAACTCTATTCTGATGTCATAGCGGAAAGCGTCATGCACAGTTTGCACGTGTGACGTAATACCCCCACGTGGACGGACGCTGCGTCGTTCGAACTCGCGCTGATGACGTCGGCATATGCACTTCAGATTTTGCCTAGATCAGATCTACATGTTGATCTCTTTATGACAAGCTTTGATTTGATCCGGTCATGCCGGAGTAAAGCCGGAAGTTGCTTATATGGATTTTTTTTAAAAAAAATGTTTGTTTTTAATCAGTTTTCGGAACGTAACCCCCTCCCATTTTTTGTACTGGCTCTGGGTCTCATATAACACGGTTTCACACAACACGGCATTTTCTAGGAACCTATCTACCGTGTTATAGGAGGGTTACCTGTATATAGATACATATATACATAACACATACATACATATATACATACAAAAGAGGTAAGCAACGATAAGTAATCCTACGTCAATAACACGTGGTAGTTCCGTTAGAAGAGAATACCTGAATTTTTTTTTTCTTATTGTTGTCTGTTTTCTTGTACTTTTTATGTCGTTGTTTTTTTATTGCTTGCCTTTGGAAATTTAAAAAAAAATTCAATTCTGAATTTAAAATAATACCCTTTCAAAACTTCTTTGTTAAAAAAATTAACATTTAATTAGAATTTATTAAAGTAGTAAAAATTCTATTTTGTTTATCTTTTATAAATTTTAAAAAATGCAATTTTTTCAGTAAATATAGGAAATTAATAATGTCCTTTATAAGTTCATTCTGCTTTCTGTATTTATGAGACAAGAACTAACTGAGAGGGTATTAGAAATCATGAGAATCCTTCTATATACTTAAGGATTAGCTGGTGGTAATCTGTTACAAAATAACACCTTTAATCATATTCTCGGTGTATGAAAATATAAAATATTTATTGTGAATATCATATAAGTGGACGCATAAATATTTTAAATTGTATTTTCCATCGTCACGCATCTTTTATTCTGGTATTCAGTAATAAAAGCCACTATCTTGCTATAAAAAGAATGCTTAATCAATAAAACTGTTTAAAATTCAAGTGATCTTCACGTCATGTCATTGATAGCTCTTCTCTCTATTTTCCTTCCATTGTATTATTATTAATTTTTTTCTTACATAGTAACGGTATTGAGGAAGCGAAAATGTTTAAATTATTCTTCAAGCGAAGAATAATTCAAAGAATGAGTCGAAGCGAAGATAAAAGATTCTAGAAAAGAAATTGCACAAAATACTCATACATTATTTACTTGCTTATTTAGCGAGAAAAGCTGGCCAACTTTAAATCTGTAAAAATTTGTTCATTCGGGTCTCTTTTATATTCATAGATTCGATATTTAGCATAATCTTCTTTTACAATAAATAATAAAGTGTCACCGTGGCGAATTTTGGTTTTAATGCACTCCTAATTTTGGATATATTTTATTTTAAAAGTATAATTTCTCTTTAATGTTTTAAATACGCAAAATTCTAGCGGAGTCATGGTGAGAAAAGATTATGATGTATATTTGATTAAAAACGAATTGCCTTAGACTGCGTTATAAAACTATTATCTCGCAATACCCTTGAATTCATAATTACGGTGATGCATTGTATCTCCAAGAAGAATATGCAGAGACTGGCTGAAAAATAGCTGGACAAGTACTTCAACGGCTGATGCCTAAAAATGATTATAAATACTCTCCAAAGCATATGGAATTTATAATCTTTGTCTTCAAAACTATCTATATTTGTTTAATATTTTTTTTAAAAAAGGGCTAACTTAACCCTTCATCTGGCGCGCCCGTGTATAAAGTACAACATTTTCGTAATTTTGAATGATTTGCTTTTACATGTAAGGTTTGAATGTTCTGAGCAGTTTCTATTTATAGCTACACCCTTTCTAATGCAGATCTGATTTTCTGACCCATGTATTCCTTTCCATTCACTTGTTAGTCGTGATTTAACCGTGGTAAATCTATTATACTGGATTATAATCGTATTATACTGGATTATAATACGACAAAAGCAGGAGTTGATGTAGTCGATCAAATGTGCAACTATTACACAGTATCCGGCATATCACGAAGATGGACAATCTCATTGTTTTTTAGGTTTTTAGACATATTAGGAATCAATTCGCAAGTTGTCCTTAAATCCAAAAAACCGGGCAGTTTTGAAATAAGGCGATTCTATCTGCATTCTTTGGTCTTTAATTATAAATGTATGTCAATATTTTTTTTATTAAAAAAACCACATAAAATTCCCGTGTACCACAAAGTATCACACGGGACTTACAGAGGTAAGTATAAAACACTAAGAAAACAGAAGAAACAGACAAAACAAAACAAATAAAAAGAAACTAAGAAGAATAACAAATATTTACAATAAAATTACAAAATAAGCCGAAAGCACACTTCCCAGAAACGAGCAGAAAGAAATTGGGAGGCCAGTTAATATTTAAGTCCTTAAGAGCCAATTTAAAAATATTTCTCTCCTTGCGGTACTTCGAACACAAAAACAGAACATGTTCAGCATTTTCCTCGCCACCAACGCTGCACTCACAGGGGGTCGCCGAACACAATTTGAATATACTCAAATAGCTCTTAAAATTTCCATGTCCTGTGAGGAACTGAGTCAATTTGTAGTTAGCAAAGAAGTGATGGCATGAGAGTCTCATTCTAATGGACGGGAAAAATTTCTTGGTTAAACTACCATTATTTGAGCTGACGTATTCTTGGTTCCATGACTCCACCATACTCTCAAAGATGACCTTCTTAAAAAAAGATTTGGGAATATTGACAATAATGTCAATTTCACGCCTTGTGGCGGACTTGGCAAGGAAGTCGGCTCGCTCGTTACCAAAGATACCTATATGTCCACGAACAAAAGCAAAGAAAACAGAAACGTTTTTATTTTCAAGGGTTTTGAGTTGCCTTTGAATTTCGACGATAATGCTATTGGCAACAGAAATATATTTTAAGGTCTCCAAGGATGAAAGTGAATCGGTACAAATGAGATAATCTTTGTCAGCACTATCTCGAACCATGATCCATTTAATGACAATAAGTTTAAACATAATAGTTCAGCTATAAAAACAGTGCATTCATATCGAATTCTAAATTGAAAATGCTCGAATTCAATGCCATTCTTGAAGGCAACAAAAGCGAAACCAACCTTGCCATCAATTTTACTACCATCAGTATAGCAAGTAACAGGGAAATCACCTGCAGTTTTGTTGCAATATTTAATAACATTGATAGCCTTACTCTCCGAGGCATGAGGAAGACCAGATGGAGGTAAAACATAAACGTAGCCAGAAGTAGAAGAAGTAGAGACATTTTCTCTAAAGGCGATATAAGAAGAATGTTTTGGGTTTTTTTTTAAATTCTGTGGTATTATGGCAGATGTTGATATGTCACTTTTTCATGTTTTCGGCAAATTCAAAAAGTAACTTTTGTTGTGAAATATAAAATCGCTCAATTAAGTCTTTCAATAAAAATATTCTTTATATAATACTCATATTCAACCAAAAGCACAGGGCTAATCTTCAATGAACATTTTCTTTTTGGGACAAAGTATTAGCTCTTTTATACATAACAGCAATTGCCAATCCGAATAACTTAGTATTATTTCATAATTCCACTATCAGCTTTTGCCACATAAACGAACCAATTTCAATTGTGACATATCAACTTTAAACATAAAATTGAATTTTTCGGACATAACAACATCTGCCATAACGCCACAGAATTACTCTTCTATCTACGGAACTCACCAGCGTTCCTGCTCAGATCTGCGTCTTCGGGTCTTAGTAACTAAGTCCCTAAGGTCTTAGTAACTAAGCTCTGGTGACTCTAATTTCCTGCACTCACTTCAGACTTCTAAAATTCAGATTATCTACTTTGTTCCCGAGCTCACATGACGACTGTTTGTAGTCCATAGAGTAAAAAACATTGTCTAGAATAGCATGTGAAAGACGAATTAAACCCTTCAGCGGGCGCGCCTGTGTACTAAGTGCAACATTTTCATAATTTTGAATGGTATGTTTTTACATGTAAGGCTTTAATATTCTCTGCAGTTTCTATTTATAGCTACACACCTTATAATGCAGGTCTGATTTTCTGACCCTTGTATTCCCTTCCATTCATTGTTTGTCGGGATTTAACCGTGGTAAAACAGCGATTGTAGTGGATTACAACACGACAAAAGTAGGAGTTGATGTAGTCTATCAAATGTGCAGCTATTATACGGTATCTCTCATATTACTCACATGGACAATCTCATTTTTTTTTTAGGTTTTGGGGCATAACAGGAATCCATTCACAAGTTGTCCTTAGATCCAACAAACCGGACAGTATTGAAATAAGGCGATTGTATCTGCATTCTTTGGCCTTTAATTATAAATATATCTCAATATTATCAACATTTTATATCTTGTCATAAAACTCATAATCATTATTTTCAATTTCAAAAGAAAAATTTTATTGCAAAAGCAATAATTGAGGTTGAAAGAGACGTTGCACTTTGTGCCACGCGTGCCTGCTGGTGTTCCAAAAATTGGCGCGCCTGCTGAAGGGTTAACTGGCAGCAGAAGATCAGGTCTTTAAAATTTCATTTCAATCGCACATGCTCCGAGTTAGAGAATAAACAACCCTCTGAGATGGACTGCGATCATATTGATAAACTGCCGGGAAATGCAATTTCATGTTTGCACAAAACTCTTGTTTGCGTTGAAAGAAATCAAAGTACCGTGATGAGAGAAGGCTGCTATTACATCGAATACTCAGTTACGTATGGTGCTCAGGAGAACTGTGAATCCAAGCCCGGAAGGACTCTCACGTAGTCATGGCGGGTCCAATCTGGTGTCTGGGAGTGAGAGAACTGCTGCACTGGCATCCTCACTACAGTGGAGATTTGCAAAGAAGCTTGACTGCCATTGCTCCGAATACCCTTGTTAGAAAATCAGGTTCAAGATACGCAATGGAGCAAAGTGCGGAAAATATGGGGATCTGAATGGCATATCGTGCTCTTCTCTGAATCAGAATTTAATTTCATGCACCAGAATTTAAATACCTTAAACTAAAATCTATATATATATATATAACAGTTCCGTATCTGACTCACTGACTGACATACAACGCACAGACCAAACCGCTGGACCTAAAGGGCTGACATTTCGCATGGCGATTCTTCTTATAGTGTAGGGGTGCATTAAGAGAGATTTTTTGAAAAATTCCTAGATTTTTTAAAATTGAATTTTTAAGCTGTTTTAGTAAGTTTTAGTGCTAAGTTTGCATTTAAAATAATAATTTGAGGGTTATAAAATTTATATCACAAGAAAGATCATAAAAATTACTTTAAAGTGAAATCTTTTACGAATCTTTACCTCTATTTTCTGATTTTTGGTGAATTTTTAAAGATTAATTTTTACAATTTAATTTATTAAATGCTGATCACGTGATTTCTTTTTCTGGTACTTTAAAAAAATTTATCGTCACGTGCATAACAACTAAATAGATAAAAAAATATTTTTTTTCTTGCTAATGCGGCAGACGATCGGACATTATATTGTCTATAAAAATATCCCTTATGATTTTTTTATAAATATATATATTTTTTCTACATCAATTGTATATATAGATCGTCTTATTTATTATAAATATATATATATATATATATATATATATATATATATATATATATATATATATATATATATATATATATATTTTGGCATTAATTGCATACATTGACCATTGTATTTAATTTGAATGTACTCCGTAGCGAAGTGCGGGTTTTCAGCTAGTAAAATATAAATGAATAAATAAATAAAAATGATTCCACTTGAGTCCTAACCCGCGTAATATTTACCTCCTTGCAGTGACACTACTTGCGCTCTCATTGGTAGGTCTTAACCGATATGAATTATTCAGTAATTTTTTTAGACCAGAATCATTTTTTATTGGACTTTTATCCCTATAAAATATCTGTGTATGAAATCCTGACGACTAGCCTATCACAAAATGCAAATGGAAATCGCTGAAAGTTTTGTATGAATGTATAGAGACTACATGTAACCAATCAACAAAAGGATATTCAGCCAATCAACTAATGTGTATTTAGCAATGTTACAGGGTGACAATTATTGAGCTATATGAAATATAAAATCAAATTTAAAAAACTATTGAGTTCAAAAATTTTATTCAAATTTGAAAAGTAACTGCAGATAATCGGATTTAGTTTGTGTTCAATATGCTTGCCATCAGCAGACGAAGAGCAAAATTCTGCAAAAACTTTTGCTTGAATAGTAGGTTTTGACTATGGATATACGCTCAGAAACGCTGTGTTTCGAAATTTTCAAAGAAAAATGAACGACAACAATAATACGAGTGTGCATGCTGAAAAAAATCCCAGCATGCCCTGCATTCAACTGCCAAGTTTTCACTGAATCTCGCCAATGGTTCAAAAGTTATCAAGTTTTATTCCATATAGATCAATAATTGTTACACTGTATAATCTGTCCTATAAAGCCTGCTTCAATTGAATACGTATTTAATTTTGTGCAGTTCAGTGTATATATGCAATATAACCTTAGTCTCTTACAATACAATATAGTTAAGAACACAGAAGTGAACATGCATCTACATAAATAAATATTGCCTTTATAAATTGAATTCTCTCCAAACAATTATGAGCTTTCAAAAGAAGAGAAAATCATAAACTATGTCTGTAATATTTTAGCAAAATCTGTGTTTGTGATTATATCGAACATTGTTTAACTTTTTTTTTACTTGGGGAAGAGTAACATAGATGCCCGATAAAGACTAGTTATGCATCAATAGACTTTTAACTGACATTAACATAAAGGAAACACTCTTGTATCTCTCATGTTTATTCAGTTGCAATTTTTTAAAACATCGAGTTTAGAGTAAGAGCAACATTTTATTCTTCTCTGAACAATGCGCAATAACAATATGAATAATGGGAAGAAAAGCAAGCTCCTAAACTGTTGCATTACCATAATTTTTTAAAAGGTCTATCGATATGCTTAACATCTGAAACTCATTGAAAATACTCGGATTTCGTATTTTACAGAAGAATCTACTCTGCTTTACTTCCAAACACCAAATCTAGCATAAGATTAATTCTGTTTTGGAAAAAGATATACTACTAGTACGTTTTTTGTTAGAACTGAAACTGTCCGAAGCCAAATATTTTATGTAGCGCTATAAGTTATGATGCGTTAAGACTGTAAGAGCTAGCAATATCTTTGTTGAAAAATGTAGTGTGTCTAGTGCATGTGTAACTTTTGAAATCAGTAAAGAAATATTACATAACTAGAAGGTAACCCGTCATTTTGACGTCATAATACTAATAATGACGTCATAATGGAAAAAGTATATGAAAGTTAAAAAATATCCTGAATTATCTAACAATATTGCATTTAATCCACACCTTGTAAAAGTAAACCCTTTCATTATTTTTTTATTTATTTAGTTTTTCATGCGATTGGAGTAGTAGACTGCCATCCAACCCGTCATTTTGACTTCATAATACTAATAATGACGTCATAATGGAAAAAGTTTATGAAAGTTAAAAAATATCCCGAATTATCTAACAATATTGCATTTAATCCACACCTTGTAAAAGTAAACCCTTTCATTATTTTTTATTTATTTAGTTTTTCCATGCGATTGTAGTAGTAGATTGCCATCCAGTTTTTTACAGCTCACTACGCGATATGAATACTTCAGCTAATTGATTCATTCACATTCAAGTTTGTTTACTTTCAGAATTCATCGCAAAAGTAAACAGATTTTTAAAAACTGTTAAATATACAGCTAAAAGCATTCAATTTTTTTTAGTTCTGAATGTTTTATAGAAAAATAGGCTGAACAAACGTGATTTGATGGAGAAGATATTAGTTTTTAGGTAAGAAAAAATTCTGATCCACATCTGAAATTGAAATTAAGCCTAACCGGCTGTTTGTTTACTGAGGGCTTCAATTGAAAGATGAGTACAGCCCGGAAGTGTTATACAGAGACAACGGCTATTATATATATAGTAAAGACGTACGAGTATAATTCAGTGAAATACAATGACCTGTAAAGTCCTGTAGAAACGTATTTAATTACTACTGTTTAAACAATTAATTGAATATTACAGAAACGAATTATACGGGTCACAAAGAATAGCAGTTGAATGGCTCAAACGTAGTCAGGTTTGTGCTAGCAAAATTTTCATTATATATTGAAGACGTAATATCCCTCGTCTGCATCAAAAATGGTCCATGCCTACTTGAATAAGGCTGGAAAAAAATAAGGCTTAGTAAAATGACCTTAATTGCTTTCTAATAATAGTGATTTACTACAGGAAAATTTGGGACATATTACACAACAGAATTCCCTTATAGCCATAAAATAGCATCGAAGAGATGTATACTTTTTATGTTAGAATTTACGAATCAGAGCGTTTACAAATTCTGTGCTTAGAACTAAACCAGTCAGATTTTGAATTGCTTCGATCATAGAACATTTTCTGTTGTTATATTAGTTAGTTAATACTAAAGTGAAGGTTTCTTCACAACATTAGTTACATTTTACAGAACCAATTTTCTCTTTTTACTTTATAAGTTAGATTTCATAAAACTGTTTTAGTCAATGTAACTTTCATTTTTTAAAAGTATTTAAGTTTTATATATGATGGATTTTACGAAAAAATAAGTATTTAAGAAATTTTACTAATGTAATAAAAATTAAGTGTTTATCACTAATTTATATCTTTTTTTAAAAATAAAATTTTGTGTTTAACCCTTCAGGTGGCTTACCTGTGTAGAGTGCAACATTTTCATAATTGTGAATGGTTTGGTTTTTGCATGTAAGGTTTGAATGTTCTAAGCAGTTTCTATTTAGAGCTACATCCTGTCTAATGAAGGTCTGATTCTATGACTCTTGTATCCCTTTCCATTGATTGGTAGTCGTGATTTAACCATGGTAAAGCAGTGATTATACTGGATTACAATACGACAAAAGCAGGAGTTGATGTACTCGATCAAATGTGCGGCTATTACACGGTGTCCCGTATATCACGAAGATGGGCAATCTCGTTATTTTTTAGGTTTTTGGACATAATAGAAATCCATTCGCAAGTTGTCCTTCGATCCAATAAACCGAACAGTTTTGAAATAAGGCGATTGTATCTGCATTATTTGGCCTTGAATTATTATTATTATTTTTTTCAAATGCGGAGGCACTTGTCATCAAACATTCGCCTATACTACGCCGCAATTTTACTGCCCATTTTATTGTGGGGGCTCCATACAGGCAGACAGCATTACCCCTATGAAGGGACGACACGAACGGAGGCATTTTTCGTAGCGCGACGCCAGGATTCGATCCGAGCACCCCCAGCACCGAAAACCAGCGAGCTGTACCACTCGGCCGCCACAAGCCCGGCCTTGAATTATAAATATATCGCAATATTATAAACATTTTATATCTTGTCATTAGGGCTTGTGGCGGCCCTGTGGTACAGCGCGCTGGTTTTCGGTGCTGAGGGTGCTCAGATCGAATCCCAGCGTTGCGCCACGAAAAATGCTTCCGTTTGTGCCGTCCCTTCATAGGGGGTAATAATGTCCGGCTATACGGTGCCCCCATAATAAAATGGTCAGTAAACTGCGGCGTACTATAGGCGAATGTTTCACGACAAGTGCCTCCGCTTAAAAAAAATATCTTGTCATAAAATGCAGAACTATTAATTCAATTTGAAAAAAAATGTTTATTACAGAAGGAATAATCAAATTTGAAAGAGACGTTGCACTGTGCCACACGGACCTGCTGGTGTTCCAAAAATTGGCGCGCCCGCTGAAGGGTTAAATACCACATAAAAATTTCACTAAAGTCAGATAAACAACTGTATTGAAACCAGCAGTCTAAAAATGTCTTTTAAACAGTTTTGAGGAATTTCATATTTAAATTGAGGAATTTCATATTTATTCATATTTCACTATTTCATATTTAAATTGATCGCTGATTTGATCCTCTATTTCCCATTCAAAACTTTTTTTTATGATATCGGCAGGGAGGAAAATATTCTCAGTTTACCAGTCTTGCAATTTAAATAAATTTTTATTCTCTAATCATGAACTGTTTATAAAATTGGATACTAATCAGAGAGGCATGTGATTGTTTGCTTGATAAATTTATTCATAAACCTGGCATTTTTAAAGGAAAATAAAGAGAAAAGACTGTTGTTGAAAATGTTAAATAATTTGCCAACAAAATTATATTTATTGTTCCCGCAGTGTGAATTAAATTAAAATTCTGCAGTATGAAGGAAACTTTTGCATTATTTCGTTAACCAAGTTCATATTTTTTTTTACACGTCAAGCTATCAATAATTTATGAAGTTATTTTCGGTATAGTTTGAATAACAAAAGATGGGATAAAATTAAGAATCTTTCACGAGTACATAAAAAGCATTTTAGAAGCAGACGATAGTTATTTTTATATTTTCGCATCCTGGGCTAATGTTTATTTTATGAGATGAAAACAGAGTGACACTCGAGATTTTTTAAAGGAAAAGGGATGAAAAAAAATTGCGATCCTGTAAAAGTTTGAAAAGTTTCAGCTTACATGGAATAAGGAAGCAAATAAAAAACCCATCTGAACCCTTCTATAAAAAGGATAACTTTTGCTTGAAAAAGATGGGAAAATTTTAAAATATGAAAAACATCTCTTTAAGTAAAAAAAGCTTATAGGGAATTTCATAAAATACTCTCTTTGAAAGTCTATGTTCAAGAAAGAGCACGTGACTTTATGTGTTTAAAAAAAAAAAAATCATGTTTTTTTTTTTAATTGATGACGATTAGAAAAATTTTAGTTACCATAAAAATTAATGTTAAAAATTAGATATTAATTTAGGTAAATTAATTGAGATCTAAGTAAGTCTAAATAATTATCACAAAAAATCTTAAATCTTAAATTAGACAGAAAAAATCCTTAATTGCGAAACATTTAAATTCTAATGTGAGAGAGTGTTCTCTAATGTTGTTTACTGTACGAAACGCTGTTTATGACTGTCTTAAAAACTTCTAAACTTAGGCTTCTCATTCATGAATATTATATAAATCGTGATAAAAATCCTTCTTAAACTATTTGCCTCATACGTCAGTATAAAAAAAATTTCTGTTTAGTCCAAGTTTGTGTTATTTTGCATAAAAATGGCAACTTTTACTTGAAAAGGATGAGAAAATTTAGAAATACGATAAACAACTCTTTAAGTAAATAAGCTTTCTCTGAAAGTAAAAAAAATCTCTTTATGTAAAAACGATAAATATTTTTAAATGTATTGAAGAATTAAAAGATCAGAAGTTTAATAAACAAAAATGATAAAACAGGTTTAAGGATTATATGTCGATTATATCATGATAAAAATTTTTTCTGATTTACTTGTACGTGCTCAAAGATACAATTTTATCTTTGTAAAACTCACCTCTAAAAGAAAGACTTAGTAATTCTTGCTGTTCACTAACACTGTGAACAATGATCTACCTAAAAGCCAATGTTTTATACCCTCTGGGGATAATGACTAGATACTAACGCATGGATGTGTTAATGATACATATGGATTAAAATAAATATCTTTTTTTAAATAACCTGTACCATTTACTGAATTGTCAGATAAACTTTCGGTTTTAAAGTATACATTTGATAAACTGCGATTATACCCAAGGATATATAAATGAAATAATAGGATAATTCTTAAAATGCTGTTTAAGAAGCCAAGACCAAATGGCTAGTTTTTTTGCTTCACATCCAAGAAAAGATTCATATCATTCATATCCTCGAGGTCGTAGTTATCCTGGCATCATTTAAACTGGCTTCCACACAAGAATATTGAAATGCCCCTAAAAAAAATGTGGCCCCTAAAAACACCCCTTTTCATCTAACTTACCCCCAAATTTAGCGGGAAAACCCCCAAGTTGGAAACACTACGTTACCGGTAGTAGATTTAGCACCACACGAGTACATATTCACATCATAAAGTTCAGCACCACACCAGTGACTATCCAAAAGTTTTTATTTTCTCTCACAAGCACAATCACAACACTCAACTATTGACATAACTTATTTACATTAATATTTACAATTAACTAACTACTTCAGTCATCTCACTCTGACTGCTATCAAACAAAAACCTAGTGAGTCTTCGAAGTCACACTCCCACGCACGCTATCTGGTCTGCACTGCTCTCTCAAGAGCCAACACCAGCAGACTGCCTATAAACACCAAATGCCTTGCTCGCGTGGGCAACAAGCAGCATCTCATGTCCCCTGCCTTCTGCACGGGGCATCGTCTTATGGTGCATCTGCATTCATGCAGAGTTCTCTGCATGGAGACCCCCGACTCCTGTCATCACATTAGTCACGGTAACCCTACCCGTCCAAAGCGATGTGAATGAACACGTGTCTTCCAGATATTCCCCCATTTAGAACCCCCATTCCCACCCCCAAGGTCCCTCGTGTTTCTTGATCTAGTGTCCCCCGTCCCCCCTTGACATCATTTGACCCCCGGGACCGGGATCTTTGATGCTCTGTAGCAGGACCGCTAGAGGAGGAGATCCACGCATATACGGAGTACGCAGTGAACATAAATCACTGGCTTACCCCGAGCAGAGCAGAGCAGAGCACATGAATGCAAACGCAGCATCAGAACCTCCACTCTCTTGAATCCCGTATCGAGACGGGTCATCATCCTATTCCCCCTGCCTCCTTGACAGAGGGGTTGGCATGGCAGATACGGCAACGATCTTAAACATACTGCTAATATCACTCGAAAATGGTTGCTATTAAATGCCATAAGATGATTAATTATACCAAGTCCACTAGTATTAATATAATCGGATATTTATGGCATAATATGACTTTAAAAGTTCGCAAGCATCCCGTTGTTAGTAGAAATAAGGTAAAATCTGTAATTGAAACTGAGTAGGCTAAAATAACTAATGAAACAAATCAAAATCTTCTTTATCCAGTGAAGTAAAGACTCCAAGCTGTAACTGTTCACAATGTATTACATACTAAGTACTAACATTTGAGCAAGGAGCTATAAACCATAAGTGTGCAGATTTTTTTGTTCTTCGAAAATGTCATTATTTTATTCTGTTGTAAGTAAAATATTATTTCACAGTTTCTTCATCTCCAAATAGTTCTTTAAGATAAACACAAAACTGTTCTATTGTTCAATTTTGCCATTCTTTAATTTTCTTACAAAGATATGCATAATTCACAATAAACAGGAAATTTAACACATACTGTATGCTTTACATTTTTTCACTAAGAACTTTCATTATACCATTAAACTATGTAATTTAAAATCCATTATAGCAGCCGTCGTCTCCCAGTGTATCATTTAATATGCGATGAACATTATAACGTCACATAATTGTTAAATGTCATGCAAAGACGGAACACAGCAGTTTGTCCCTGAGTCATGATTAGGTTTTAAATACATTTAAGTATTCAAACGAAACAGTAATTCAATTATATTGACACTGCACTTAAGAATAACTTAAATTATTACTGAATGAAGAATTGATAGCTCTAAGTTTCTGTTTCAGGTCATGTTTATGAACATATATTAACATGAAAATGACAACTTAAAAGTTGTATGCTGTTGTTTTCAAGTCAATGCCGAGCACTCGGCTATTATGTCATTCGCTCGCGTTGCTCTCCAGTACCTTTGAAACAAGTCATTCAAATCCTGTAGAGTAGAGCAATGTACCTGACCTAATGCTCACAGGTCCATAATTGTCCATAATTTCATTACATGCTTGAAAAACTTGTCCATAATTTCATAACATGCACAAAGGAGAATCTGTTAAATTGAAACGAAAGAGATGGGAAAACAAGCAGTCGTGCCCTGTCAAAAGCCTAAAATGGACAAAGACGTCTCAGAGAGAAGACGTTGCTAATTCATTTCAGCTACAAACTCAGAGAGCTCCAGCTTCATCGTGTGGCTGCTCTCTTTCATTCGTCTAGCTGAATAAAGGGACAAAGGAC
The DNA here is from genome assembly GCA_907164885.2 of Dolomedes plantarius. NCBI lineage: Eukaryota > Metazoa > Arthropoda > Arachnida > Araneae > Dolomedidae > Dolomedes > Dolomedes plantarius. Next base: position 195,512,933 of record OU015492.1, on the reverse strand, counting down.
GTCTTGGTCTTTGAAGGATGGTAGTTCCCCCTTTTCGCCAAAAAATCAGCCATTTCATTTCCTTGCAACCCACAGTAGGCTCAGGAGATTAGAGTGTGATCCATTGTAAGGTCACACTCTAATTTAAACACTTTAAAATAACTCTACTCTCTATTACGAGAGAATTACTTTTGTTATTATAATTAACATGGCTTGAAGGGTTTAAATTGAATCGGAGAGGACCACAGCCAACTTAAAAGTTAATATGTGATGTGTTTTGACGTATAGTCCAGCGATAAGCCTATTCTTCATTCCTGAATCTTACTTAGACATCAAAGAACTAGCTCGTTATGATAGAATAGCATGCAATAATATGAGCTAGAGTTTAAAATCTGGAGAAGATGGGACAACTTTGCAATGAATCAAAACAAAGCTGCGGAATGAGACATTGGATTGGACGGGGAGGATGAAAAATATCATTCTTTATCACGTGATCAAATTTTTTGAGACTTTTCAATCTAGGCTATGTGAAGCAAAGAATCTTCATTATTCAAGTAAACGATTTTGAGCTCTCGAAAGAAAGAATCACAGAGATTAGAATAAATCACATCTGATGTTGATTATCGTGTATGGCAAGAACTGGAATATCCCATTGGTGTCTGGGCAGGACAACAATTTAGAATGGTAGAAAAAGACTTCATGAGCTTATTTTTCATTCAACTTATATTTCCAAAACATAGTTAAGGAAATGAATGGTTTTAAATTTAACTTTGATATGAGATAGCACTAAATTATAATAAAATGAGAAGCTTAAATTGTCAAAAGCATAAGTTTAACAAGAGGCTTAAACTATCTTCATCATCTCATTCTATTAAAAATGCAAAGATGTGAATAAATGGTTATAAATAAACGCATGAAAATAAATTTAAACTTTATAGTACTTTCCCGAGGCAGATTATCTGGTTTTTAAAGGATTTAAAACGAGAACTAAAGTGGAATTAAAGGCATTTAAATCCTTTATTTAGTTGTCACTATATCTTAATTTAAAAATTACACAAAAACCTCACAAATGAATATTCAATTTTTAAACATACATCTCTTTAAATTCCAATAATCTGACAACATGTTTTATACCAGTTTTAAATAAAATCCTTCAAGAAAATCTCTTATCACCGCATAATGATCCTTCAAATTACTCTGAGCATATGTTACTCTATCGATCGGCTGAATCAATTACGGATTGACGAAGAAACTTAATTATCATGATGTACAAGCACCTAATGCTTTCCATCCATTCATTTTTTATGAGGCCGTGAGTAATAGGTGCTTTGGATCGGCATATTTGTGTAGCTCTAAATGTCAAGATCGGGTGGGGTTTCAATCGAGTAAATGCATTGCAGTAATTAAGGTCCATCTTTTATGCTTTTAGCTTCAGAGAAAAAGATGGAAAAAAGGTCGCTAAACTGAGCGTTGAATAATCAGTATTGACTTGTTGACCAAGTTTTTATAACTCCCGCAATGTTTTAACGTGCGTAAATACTGTAGATTAACAATGAACTTCAATTAATTCTGTTTAAGAAATTTAGTTCCGCACGTTGACACTGAACGACGTTTACAAGCAATCTAATTCCACTGATACAAAAAAAAACTTTTATGTTGCATTTTATGTTCTACTAAGGTTTTTCAGCATAAAAGCATTGATATAATTTGACGTGAACTTCAGTTTCAGGACAGAGTTACTCGTATTAAAGAAGTTTTTCTGGCTTCACAAATATGTGGAAATTTTCATGATCAAAATGCTTTTTTTTTATGATACCTGATGAACAAAGCGACGTTGCAGACATTTTTACAGATTAGGAATGTATATTAAATGCAAAATACGTTAATCATCTATATATTTAAGTTGCTTAAGCCAATTCTTTGGGCAGTCCGTGAGAGAATACTACTGCATCAGTTTACTTCACTTTGGTCTTAAACGAAAGATTTTAATCTAGAGATGTGTCAAATTTGGTTTTTATAACAGCAATTTCTATTAATTAGCGATAATTTACAATTAAAAATTGCTTTCTGCGCATGCTCAGTGACATGTTTCAATCTAGCTTACTAAGCACGAGGCCGCATAAACACGTTAATTTGTTTATTCCGAGAAATTTTTCTAGGTCTGTCTGTGCCATTTTTTTGTATATTATGTTTGTGATATATAGAATTAAACCTGTCGGAAATTGCTTATTTCGAGCCGTTGAGTAACCATATTTCTTTTTATTCGGTTCAACAGTAATTTTTAAAAGTGTATTTCTCTATGCTTAATATTATGATTTTCAGCATTTGGCAATGATGTGTTGAGTATAATTTATGTATTAGTACATTTATTTACTATCCAGACTTCATGTTTTGACGAGTACCAACTAGTTACAATTAAATTCATTTCACCCATCTTGCGTAACGTATAAGAGTCTTTTTTTCTAATTCGTCTTAAATACAAATCATTTGCCTTGATGCCGTATTTAGAAGCTTTAAACTTGCAAATTTAACTGTGGACTGCAAATGTTAAACTTTAACTTTTACAGAACATAATTATACCTTCTTTACAGTTTCGGGCTGTACAGGAAATGTAAAACATATATTGAACTTGACTATTAATCATGACTGAAATTAAAGAAATTGTTTCGGCATTGCAAATTTTGATTCCCTTCCAGTAATTAATTTTTTAAACTATTTCTCGAACATTTAAAAGAAACATAATTTCATGCATTTTATTGGGTTAAGTTTTGGGCGCCCACAACATTTCTAACTTTATCATATTTTTTGTCAGCAATTATTTCAGTTTCATAATTTCGAAATGAATTTACAATAGCTATTGTTGTTACCTCATGCAGCAAAAGGTAGTAAATTTGTTTTATTTATTTATTTAAAATTTTGCATGATTAGGTCTCCACATTTTTAATGAATTTCTGTTTTTAAGAATTTTATGTGTAATGATGTATTTTACGAGAAAAATAGGAGTTCATATAATGGTGACTAACTGTTTTACCATGAAAAAAATTCTGTTGAGAACAAATTCATTAATTTTTAAACATTAGATTTCAAACATTTTTTTTCAAATAACTTTCCCACTTACCTACTTATAAAATCTAACTGAAAAGAAATTCACTTTAGTATTTTCATCCTCTGTTTATTTTTCTTCGTTAGCTTTATCATCACATATGACTTTTTTACATATAAAGGTTTAAATGCTTGAAAAAGTTAATATTGCTCGTTAATTATAATGATATTTCAAAAGAAGTGAGTTTTTAAAGTTACTCAGTAATTATCTATATTATCGTAACATTCGAGCACGATAAATTAAGTAACTTTATGCCTTGCAAAATAATTGATGATTGATTTAAATAAAAGGAAAATATTATGAAAGGAAAAAATCCTACTTTTTATCTTCTTTTTTAATTATTACTATAGAAAATATTTGCGACTTCTCCCCTACTTTAAGATTTTTTGTTTACGTCCAAAATGATTCCAAATTTATAAATTAAAAAAATGACGACGCTAGGCTAATATTTTCTTTCACATTAACAAAATGTGAATTTTCATTTTTTTTTTCTCCTGTCTTAACGAGTTAATCTGTTTTCCGCGTCATTATCGTAATCGAATTTTGGGGTAAGTTACTTTTTATTTTTACCTTGCTAACTATTTTAATTTACAAGAAAAGGCTATCAAAGGATGTTTTAAATGAATCGGTGTTTTTTTTTTGGCTTTAAAACTTGCTCAATATTATCTTGTGAAAATCTTTAATTTTCTGTCATTTTTTTAAAAGTAAAATTCTTTAAGGGAATTCAAACATAATCATTTAAAGTTTGTATATTCACATCAATGTGACGGGTGTTTAAAAGAGAAGATAACTTTTTTTTCTAATACCGAAAACTCATTTAAAAATATGAACTTTTCTTTTTTTACAAATTTTAGGTATATTTGCAACGAGTGCTTTAATGTGACAGTCTTTTACAGTTTTTTAATATTCAAGTCGTATTAAAAGTTTCTATAAAAAAATATTTTTTCTATTGAAACAACTGTTGCATATAGATCGGTGACTAGTACAAGCATAATTTTGGATAAGTAAAATAAAACAAAAACTTTGGAAAGCATAAAATATTTTAAATGAGCCAAAGTGTTAAATTAATGGTAAGTAAACATAAAGTATCTACGTTAAGGTACAATACTTTGCAAATGTTTACCTTTTTAGTTATACACTATAAATAGTCTTAACTACTTCCATAATAACAATATTTATAAAAAAAAATTTAGGTAGTGTCTTCTAACAAAACTACAGCGGGATATTAACGTAAGATTAATTATTGTTGCTTACCTCTTTTTTTTACAGTAAAATTCTAGATACGAAGAGAAGGATGAGTGTTAACCCTATGCATAATAGGTAATAGAGATTCTGCACTTCTACCCTAACTTTGGGTATGTATATCTTGAAGTGGCACTCTGAATAATTTTATTCAATCACAGTTCTTACATAACAACGTTTATTTAAATATTTGCACATATAGATTTTGCTTTTCAACATAAAGCATACGTACTACTAGTACGAGATATATATAGCATTCATCCAAAATACAATTCAATATATTCACTTGTATAACTCATCATTCAAGAAAAATACACTTTGCAATACCTACAGATACTTTGAAAGTCAACCAGCAGTGATTCCACGTAAACTTTGTGCCTAACAAGAACTCCCGTAGGTTTGAAGCAACCTATCTATGCCTCGAGCGGCTGCTCGCAAAACTCAACTATTATTAAACCAGATGCTAAGCCTAGCTCCAGCTCGATACTTCGTTTCGTCAGCTCTACTCCTCCTTTCACTTCCTCTCACTTCCTCAACACTTCGTCGACCCTTCTTTAATCTAGCTGTTTGGTATTTATACCAACCGCGTATGCCGCAATTAGCATATCTTAAGCAGCTTCTTTAACTTTACTCACTTAAAAGTTCGATGATTGTGAATCGAGTCTTGTGTAAACCTTACAAGGTCTATTGTAAGAAAAATAAGTTACATATGTCTACTCTGCCATTCATGATTTATAACTCGCGACGACGGTTTTAGCGTCATAAATTTTGCATTCCAGAGGACCGTTATGGAGGAACGTAATCCTACGTTAAAAAAGAAAGTTATCATTCCCCTGTAGTAAATACGATAGAGAGTTAATATTTCTCGTTAAATATAATATTTCAAAAGAAGTGAGTTTTAAAAGTTACTCGGTAATTATCTACAGTGGAATCTCGATTTATAGTTTTTCAAGGGACCGATTAAAATGAACGATAAATGCGGGAAAACGATAGATGCGGAAAAATAACAAAGCAATATGATCGTTGGGACTGGATAAAATGAACGGCACATACGAAAAAACGATGGATCCGAAAACGATCGATCGAGATTCCACTGTATATCGTTTTTAGATACAGATACTCAAGAATACTCATGAATATCAGTATACTCTAAAGTACAGGTTACGGCAGAATGGACTCCCACATTTCAAAGGGTAATAAAAAATGAAAGAAGCCATTTGCAGAAAAAAAGCTTTATATTTTCGGAAAGTATTTATAATCTAGATGTGTTCTACTAGGTTTTGAAAATAACATCACTCAGGTTGCGCCTCATCAGGATGCGCCATCATCCAGGTTACTTACGACGCACTGCCGAAGCCGTTCTCTGAATGTTTTCCATCACTCTGTTGGTCATCTGGGGGGGAGGATGGTGGCAGCTTCCCCCAGAGATGACCAACGGACCAAAGATGATAGCGTACTCACGGACTCCCTGTACATTTCCAGGCATGCCACTGTTCCGAGGACGACACTTGGTTTCCTTGGTAACGCCATGAAGCTACAGAGCTTCATGGGTAACTTCATGGGTAGCTTCTGTAGCTTCATGGTAACGCATACCAGTTTGCTCTGACGTTTGAAACCCATCGCAGGATTGTTTCGGCATCAGCTGCATAGAGCCCGTAGCGCGTCCTAAATGCACTCTTGCTTACTCCACACCAACGGCGACAGCAACGAAAGACAGGCACATTTTGCCACCCGTCTTTGTGGCTGTCATGAAAGCCTTCACACCGCTAGGAGACGGGGAGAAGAGACAATTTATTTGCGCATGCGCATATTTTTCTATTCTGATTGGCTGTCGAGTATGGCGGCAGAGACAAAAGTTGAACTTTTTAAAACTTGAAAACCGCAGGGACCAGAGACGGAGACGAACCGGGGGAGTGAAAATTTGTTTGTAATGCGCATGCGCAACAACGAAGATACATGATTTTCGTCTCCGTCGCCGTTGGTGTGGAGTAAGCATCTGTGTCGCGGTTGCAGAATCGTTGTTTTCAAAGAACGCCGCGATAGCGAAACCTCGATTTCCACCGGACCAACTCATGGTGTCTAATGACAACCAGAAAATCCACTCGAACTGTTGCCACCTTCCGCGTCGACTCCCCCCCCCCTCCTTACCACTGATCTTCGGAAATGTGGAAGTTCATTCTATCGCATCCTGTATGATAAATTATTGAGAGCTTTGAGACATTTGGGTAGTTGAATCACTGAAGCGATAAAGGTTTTTTTCCCTAATTTACAGCAGTTTCTAAGTTTTCTCTACTTAATCATTTGATTAACAAGAAGATTTATCTACCGTAAAATCTTGACTATAATACCCACACGTGTATAATACGCATGCTTTATTTTGCGCGAAATTTTCGGAAAAAATTAAAATTCGACTATAATACGCACCCATAACGTTTCAATATTTTACTTAAAAATTGCACAAATATTTATTAACATAAATATAGTTTATAATAAAAATAAACGAAAACGTCAAAATTCGGTAGAAAAATAAACTTAAATTTTTAATTCAAAGCAAACAATACCGTCAAATCATCAGTCTTAATCACTTTCACTAGAATATAGCTCATCTATTGTTTGTCGTTAATTCAATATATAAAACTACTTTTTTTTGTACACGATTATAATACGCACCCTTATTTTTGCGAAATAAAATGTGATAAAAAAGTGCGTATTATACACAAAATTTTGCGGTATGTTATATTTTTGTATATCTGCGTTCATCCCTTTTGACTTCTGAAATACTCATTCAGTCATTGAAAAACTTATGCTTTTGCAACGTTAAGCATTTTATTTATTACTATCTGAAAACCCGCGCTTCGCTACGGAGTACATTCAAATTAAATACTACGGTCAATGTATGCAATTAATGCCAAAAAAAAATAAATATATTTATTTATAATAAATGCGACGATCAATGTATACAATTGATATATATATATATATATATATATATATATATATATATATATATATATATATATATATATATATATATATATAAAGATCGGAAGGGATATTTATTATTTTTGGATAATATCCAATCGTCTGTTGGATTAGAAAGAAAAAGAATATTTTTTTGTCTATTTAGCTGTTGTGCCCGTGACGATAAATTTATTTAAAGTGTCAGAAAAAGAAATCACGTGATCGGCATTTAATAAATTAAATTCTAAAAATTAATCTTTGAAAATTCACCAAAAATCAGAAAATCGAGGTAAATGTTTGAAAAAGATTTCATTTTAAAGAAATTTTTAGGATCTTTCTCGTGATATAAATTTTATAACTCTCAAATTATTATTTTAAATGCAAACTTAAAAAAAGTTACTAAAACAGCTTAACAATTTAATCAAAAAAGATTTCAGAAGAATTTTTCAAAAATCTTTCTTAGTGCACCCCTACACCATAAGAAGAATCGCCATGCAAAATTTTAGCCCTTTAGGTACAGCGGTTTGGTCTGTGCGTTGTATGTCAGTCAGTGAGTCAGTTACGGAACTGTTTTATATATATAGATATAAATACAATTGTTGCTGTCTGGAAATTGCTTGGTATAAGGCAGCGGAAGGGTCACAGGTGGTTCGTGACTCGATCCTAAAACTTTCAGAAACCATCGATCAAACCATCAGAAAAGATACGAAAAATCGAAACTTACTTAAAAACAGCAATTTTACATATTGATAGATTGTGATAACAATTTTCTTAACTGTAATTATATCAAAGCTGTATGAATTTTTTTGCCTGAAAAATTAAAATGGTCTTTGTGTACTTTTATAATTGTAGTTTTTATCTTCACCTGGACACACATGTTAGTGAGTATGAAACCACTTGTTGCATATACTGCAAACATATATCTATTGTTAAATAAATAACTGTTTAGCTACAAAGTGCTTATATTTTGTCAAACCATTTTCAAATCAGAACACAAATTGTTTATTAATAATCAATCTGTATCTTCAAAAAAGCACATATATATATATATTTGCAATATTTGATGGTAAATTATATGTACCATAAGGAAGGGATACGATACAAATAAGGTTTTTTACTCCACCATGGACCGATGGACCGTGGAGGTATTCCGATAAGGAAAGGTGGGTCGCCAGCTGAAAAAGGTTGGGAACCACTGCTATAGGGAATGCTTAGGCCGTCCGCACACGGAGCAACTCAAAACAAACTGATAACCGACTCCAATCACAAACCAGTCCGTGATGAGTCGTAACCTATGTGATTGAATGGAGCCACGCACACGGCGCAACTGGTTACAAACCCGTCAGCAACGCGTTTGTAATCAGTCGCAGGCAACTCAACGTGTCGAGTCGCTAGCAACTTCAGTCGCCAGTTTCTCTTGCGTTGTGCGTGTTATTACACAATCTATGTTACAGCCGCTCTTTTGGCAAGCTGCCAAATGACGTACACGAGTCACGTGACTTCTGCCTAGCGATGAAATTAAATTCTAACGTTTTTTGTTCTATGGAATATGTGCGCCCATATATACAGTCCATTTTTAAACGATTGATCAAAGACAATCTATTGTGACGATTTTTTAAAATTAATTAATTTCTGATAATAATTTAAGTAAAAATAATGCCCGGAATAATGATGTTCTTCCATCCATGACAGGTCGCAAACTATTGATTTGAATCACTTTTGAGTCGACCCGTGTGCGGAGCCGCATCACTAACGAGTTTGCAACCGATAAGCAATTTCATTCGCTAACCAGTTGAGTTTACTTTGAGTCGCTCCGTGTGCGGATGGCTATAATCCCAGAATCTCTTTCTAATCTCACATAGCAACGGTATGGTTGAATCTTCAATTAATGTACACTTATGATATATTCTTATGCTAGTAGTGGTTAATTCTGAATGTTATTCCTAGAGTATTGAAAAATTGGGCAAAATGTAAGAAATCCAGTGTCTCTTATTTATGGGAGGAGAGAGTGTTTTCCTAAGAGAAAAGGGCAGATTTTTCATGGGTATTGTTAAAAAGTTACTATTAAATTCATTTACCCTGAAAATTGCTTTGAATTATTTTCTGACTAAAATTTAAATTCTTTGCTATTTCTACACTGATAGATAGCTGTTTGCATAATTCACGAACATAAATTTTTGTGTATTGCCTTAAAGACCCAAACAAACTTCTTCCTCATGCATTAAAATGTACTAAAAATGCAAGAAAAGCAAATTCTGTATTATTGAGTTAAAAATAAATACTTAAAAAGAAAACGCCCGGTATATTTATATCGCCATAGAAAGATAATACCCTCCTTTCCCCAATAAATTCTACATATTGTTTATATTATATTTTTCATTAACTAGTGCCCAAAATTATCGCCCTTTTGACATCAATTTCAGCAATATGTAATTATTTTCGTCAATGTTTGAAATGACAGCTAAACATTTGCATCACATAAGTTCAAGAAGAACACAAAAAAAAAATAATTCTCCAGCACAATATTTACAAACAAATCGCCGACGTTATTAACCCCTCTTAAACTGAATTAATTAAAACAATTCTTTTGTTCTTAGGTTCCGGGTTCAAATCCTGTTCACCAATGATCCACCCAACAACAGAAATAGCCTTCCAGTCTACGCTAAATACACAAATTGTAAAACGCCCATGAATACAGAATTCCTGACTTTTATGAGGCAGGAAACTGTGTTACGTAGTATATAATTTGCTCGCGTAAGAAGTTTATTTATAACTTTTGAATGCATTTTTTTTCTTAACTGATTTGAATACGTACCGTAACGATAGAGTAGTAAATAGTTATTTTCCTTAACTTTGCAATTTTTTCCAGTTGATAAAGACGTAATTTTTTTTTTGGTGCGCGTGTGTTAAAGAGATGGGGAGACTGGTAATTTAGGATAACAATTACTTATTAATGGTTGCTTTTAAATATTTAAAAAAATTACTAGTTTATGAACTAGTTACATGCATTTCCACCAACCTCCGAGGGACAGTTCAAGTATTACGTAAGCACATCTTTAGTTATTATAGACCCCCTTCCTCTCCTCGTAAGCAAAAATTAACTGATAATTTACTGATAATTTACTGATAATTCACTGTAATTTGGGATAAAGTTTACTTATTAATGGGTGCTTTTAATTATTTTTAAAAAAATTACTAGTTTATGAACTAGTTACATGCATTTCCACCAACCTCCGTGGGACAGTTCAAGTATTATGTAAGCACATTAGTTATTTTAGACACCTTCCTCTCCTCGTAAGCAAAATTAACTGATGATTTACTGATAATTTACTGATAATTCACTGATAATTTAGGCTAAAGTTTACTTATTAATGGGTGCTTTTAAATATTTTTAAAAAAATTACTAGTTTATGAACTAGTTACATGCATTTCCACCAACCTCCGTGGGACAGTTCGAGTATTACGTAAGCACATTTTTAGTTATTATAGACCCCCTTCCTCTCCTCGTAAGCAAAATTAACTGATGATTTACTGATAATTTACTGATAATTTAGGCTAAAGTTTACTTATTAGTGAGTGCTTTTAAATATTTTTTTTAAAAATTACTAGTTTATGAACTAGTTACATGCATTTACACCAACCTCCGTAGGACAGTTCGAGTATTACGTAAGCACATTTTTAGTTATTACAGACCCCCTTCCTCTCCTCGTAAGCGAAATTAGCAGATGTCCGAGTCCCTTTCTTTACGTAACATCTGGCAAATTTCTTGTCGCTATTTCATAGGCCAAACTTTTTTTTTCAATCAATAAAGTAATTGTATATTTCTAAGTAAGAATGTGTAGAATTTGAACCATTAACAGCAAAGGCCGATCAACCCATTGTCAGTACAGGTAACCCTCCTATAACACGGTAGATAGGTTCCTAGAAAATGCCACGTTGTGTGAAACCGTGTTATATGAGACCCAAAGACAGTTCAAAAAAGGGAGGTTACGTTCTGAAAACTTATTAAAAACAAATTTTTTTAAAAATTCCGTATAAGCAACTTAAGTTTTATTAAAAATATAAATGTATTTATAACACAAAACGAAAAGAAACAAAAAAATATTTTTTAAATTTAATGCGACCTTAATTTAATAAATTTCTTCCTCATCACTGATCAGTACAATCAAACGAGAATGTTTTTTTTGATTGAAAGATATCACCTTCAATTTCAGAACCCTTTTCTTCATTTTGATTTTTTGCACCTTCTATCCTCTTTAAAAAATCTGTAATTTTGGGTTTATTTGCTGGTTCTTAAAGTCATTGTAGATTCACGGTATGTAGATAGACAATTTTGCAGCTCCCTTTTGAATTTTCGGCTTCTTTCAGCGGAAGGATTTGCATGCAGGAAAAATGATTCAAGATTTTCAGCTAAGTTTAGGCCTTCTTGTAATTTTATAGAGTTATAAATGAATAAATTATAATTCGTTTATACATTTTCACGGAAAGCCACTATAGTTCATTATTCCTTCCCGTCATTATTTTAAGGTAATTTAGTTTTTAAATGTGTTAAACAAAAATCATGTTATCTAGTGCTATAGAAGTACAATGTTGCACAAAGGTTTTCGCAATTTTTCTTATCGTGTTAGAGCAAAACTGTGTTGTAAGATCCCGTGCTGTATGACAGCTACCTGCATTGGTTGGTGGGGGAGTTGGTGTAGTCAGGAACACTATCTTGCGTGCATATTTTCTGTCTTACGTAAGCATTGCTCTGAACCTTCCTTCCCCTTTGTCAGCAAAATTAAGCAAAGCTTGAACCCCCCTCCCCTCGTCCTTGAGTGCTTACACAATACTTGAAAGTCCCCCTCGTCTATAAAATGTAAAATCAAAGATATCTTAAATACATCAAAATTACTTTTTTTCCCAAAAGCTATTTCTGAAGTACTGATATTTGTTTTTTTTTTCTCCAGGACCCAATACTTTGAATCATACTAGAACCTAGGAGTTCTCACTTTCTGCCATCTGCATTTCAAAGTTTTCAGTACACTTGAAAACTGCCGCGAGCACTACACAATTCAACAACAATTTGAAGCAGTGCTTGATTGAAGATATCTTTCCTTAGAAAGAGTTTTTTTTCCCTCTTAGTTAAAGAATACATAATTGCACCCTAAAAATCCCCAGACTGAAAAAGAATTATGCCTGTAGTCTGAACCTACTCTCAAATTTTAAGCTGTTTTGCGGATTTTCAAAATATTTTTTATGACTTCATTTTTGTATAGTTTTTCTTCAATAGAAAAAAAGAGGGAAGAAAGACATTTCTAAGTATGAAATTCGAAATAAAATTTAATTTAACATGGGGTTTCAAGATACGATATGATATCGTCTTAAGTACTTATCGATACGATTAAAAAACATCAATGAAATATTCTAATTAATAAACAGTTTTACTACACCATTCGAGTTACTCGAAACAATGTTCATCTGTATTTCCTTGCTACTGATTGATGTGTGTGATTATATATATATATATATGTGTGTGTGTGTGTGTGTGTGTGTATTTGAGTTATTTTTATATACTAGTGATAGATAACTGTCATTCGCTACAAATTAATGTTAAAAACTATATTTATACAGTTATTGTATTACACTTAGAAACAATTCCTTGTGACTGAAATATTTACTCTTGGCAAATGGGCGGGAAAATATACTATACCACCTCATGAAAGCCTTCCTGTCTTCTCTTTCCTTACAACTTATCACTGATGGAAGAGCGTGTTGAAGTAAATACAAGTAACAGCGAGAGTGCTGCAACACGCGATTTGACCACTTAGGTGTGTCGGAAAAGATTAAATTCTTCTGATTGTTCTTTTCCCAACTTTTCTTCATTGTCATTTCTTCTACTAAAATAACTGGTAATGAAGGTGTCAATTTAGAACACATAAGACAAACATTTGCTTTCAAACAGTTTTCTAATATTCTTGTCATTTCTACGAATGACATGAAATACGGAAAAAAACAGTCATCAATACATAAACTACTAGATTTTTCGACACATATAATCTAAATATATATATATATAACAGTTCCGTAACTGACTGACAGATAACGCACAGACCAAACCGCTGGACCTAAAGGGCTGAAATTTTGCATGGCGATTCTTCTAATAGTGTAGGGGTGCACTAAGAAAGATTTTTGAAAAATTCTTCTTAGATTTTTTTAAAATTAAATTTTTAAGCTGTTTTTGTAACTTTTTTAAAGTTTGCATTTAAAATAATAATTTGAGGGTTATAAAATTTATATCACGAGAAATATCATAAAAATTCCTTTAAAATGAAATCATTTTCGAATCTTTACCTCAATTTTCCGATTTTTGGTGAATTTTTAAGGATTAATTTTTAAGATTAAATTTATTAAACGCCGATCACGTGGTTTCTTTCCTTTTTGTGATACTTTGAATTAATTTTGCATCACGTGCATAACAACGAAATAAATTGACAAAAAATATTAAAGTACGGTAAAATATAAAATTTAACCACTAGACTAACAGAGAATTTAATTAAATTAGTATGTTTTATGGATATTAAACATACAAATTAATTGCATACATTGACCGTTGTATTTAATTTGAATGTACTCAGTAGCGAAGCATGGGTATTCAGCTAGTAGAACATAATTATGTGGAGTTTGTGAATTAAACTACTATATTTCTCCAATCATCTTATTACTCTAGAAAAGGCTTTGCAATTGACCAAGAAAAACGGAATCGTAACTTTATAAAGCTTTTATATTTGTCACATAAAAGGATGAATGCGAAATTTAAACTTAACATAAAAATCAGTCATGAATTTTAGAGTAATTTATATCACATTAATAACGTATCTCCAGTACCTTTCACTAGAGCGTGAGATTACACTGTTGCGATTTAAATTTCTATCTAAAATGTTTCAGCTACTTTCTCCCTTTGCGTCTAAATTTGCTTTGAAAGAAAAAGGAAAATAAACGAAAGTTTCAACAGCTTTTGAATTCTAAACTATACGATTTTACATGGCTAGTTAGATATTATTTAGCTATTTATGGTACATCATTACTCTGCTCATTTGCTAGAAACAGCCGAAATAAGCTCCAAAAATGTGTAATCTAATAAAGAATACTTTAAAATTTTTGAAGTAGTTCTTTTGTAACAGAGAGGACGACTTGCATTTTCAGTCTTTTATGCGAACACGAGCAAATTCAAAGCTTTTAAAATTTACTTCGTTCGAAGTCTAACTAATTGCACAAGAGTGTTATGTTACTAAACTGGCGTAAATCGAAATTCGATGATTTCGTATGATTGGGCTCAACGACGTTATACTGGAATTAAAAAGTGAAAAGTAACGTTTTTGAACAGAACTTAGTACCGTTAATAGAGAAATAAATAGAAGTTTTTAGATTCTGCAATTAATCTTGTTATACATAGCGACTAGAATTTCAAAACTTTCTGATCTGAACTGTAACTGCCTAAAACGGAAAATTAAATCTGGAACCTTTTGCTTTCAGATTTGCTGACGTTTCATTTTAACCTTAAGGGGAAAAGGGACCTTCAAACTAGAATTTTTTAATTCTTCATTATTTTACTCTTATATACAAAATGAGAATAATTAATATTCTTTCCTACCAAATTGAAGACAATTTGAATTCACAAATAAGTATTTTGTTGAAGAATAAGACTTGTTTATCAAAAAATTCTTCAAAAATGCTAGAACTTTTCAAAATGCTCCATGCGAATTACTTTTCTTTTGACTTCTTCCAAATTACTCAGAATTGTTAATTGAAGTGTTTTCCACAAACCTGTGCATCATTATTTCAAACCACAAATATTTTCCAAATTTATAGACCATTAAATTAAGCGAAAACATAAAGAAAACAAAAGGCAGATTTAAAAATAATTATTTATGGCTTTAGAGTCATACAATAAAAAAAATATCCTTGCACAATTATGTTTATAAGTACAGTAAACTTATATTCAAAAAATAAGGTTTTTAAATAATATGAAATGCACTTAGAACATTTTTGAGAAAAGCTAATAAATTTTGAAAAAATTTGAAAACCAGTCAATATTTTGCCAAAGAATACTTATTTTAAATTCTAAGGGTCTTCAATGTAGTAAAAAAGAATACAAATTATTCTCTTTTTGGGTACAAAGTTAAAAACTGAAAATTCAAAAATTTGAGTTTGAAGGTCCCTTGTCCCTTTAAGCTATGTTGCAATCTTTACTAACAAGCTGTACGGTTCTTTGAAAAACTGAATCAGAACATTCTATTTTCCGGTCATATTCACAGGTTTTTTTTAAAGTCACTTTTATATATTGTGCTATTTACTCATAATAAGCTTTACAACTTTTTAAGGTAGGATTGCGTTCCTCCATAACGGTCCCCCGGAAGAAAAATTTCAGACGCTAAAACCGTCCGTCCGTACCTCGCGAGTTATAATTTTGGCAGTGCGCCAAACCCAGTCTTTATCGCTTGGGCAAGCAGTAAATAGAAACATATGAGGCGGAGAAAGTGGTGTAAGTCAGTAAGTCAAGTGGTGTAAGTCAAAGAGTTTAACTGCAAAAACTACAAAAAATTCCACCATAAATTGAACAAATTATAATTCATAGCAGTTATTACAATATTGCAAATAATAACTATTTACAATTCCACTATAAATTGAACATGGAGATTACATATTTGCCCTCAAATGAAAAAAGTTGAAAATGTGACTTACACCACTTTGCCTTTCAACGCCTCATATATACATACACATACATACATATATACATACAAAAGAGGTAAGCAACGAGAAGTAATCCTACGTTAATGCCCCGCGGTAGTTCGTTAGAAGAGACTACCTGATTTTTTTTTATGTTTCTTTTTAAAACACTTTTTCTTACATCGTGATGTAAAACCCTGTTTCCTTTAGATATAAATTCGTGCTTTTTTTTAAAATTTGGATAAAATTTAAATAATTTCAAAAATCGCCTTCGAAGGTAACCGGGTACCTTAACGGAACAAGAGCAAAAATTTTACATTTTGCAAATATAACGAGGTCCATCAACAAACGCGCGGAAACATTTT
The DNA here is from genome assembly GCA_907164885.2 of Dolomedes plantarius. Lineage (NCBI taxonomy): Eukaryota > Metazoa > Arthropoda > Arachnida > Araneae > Dolomedidae > Dolomedes > Dolomedes plantarius. The sequence goes on along the minus strand of OU015492.1, from coordinate 195,496,574 downwards.
TTAAGCAAATTTTCATTTTACAGTACTTAATTTTCAAAAAAATTAAACTGTTAAAGCAATAAATGAATGCAATGATCAAAATGGCACGTGCTACACATAAAAAAGAAAAATTCACTCTTTTTTTTTCTTTTTAACTTTTCTACGAGAAATTTTTCTGTATCTCTTAATGGCCGTCTCATGCACGTGATATCAAATAAATCTTAGGACACGATGAAAGAAAGTCACTCGCTAAAAACATGCTTGGCTGATAGTGATAAGAACTCTGTCACATAAGCCTGCCAGTGAAAGCCAGGACACTAGCGGGAAGTTGTGTAAATAGCTTTATTTGACAGGGAGACGGAATAACAAAGAAAAACGTTTTCAAAAGCATCACGTATCTCATAATGTGATTTTTATAATAGCTTTGAAATACATCGCGAAAAAATAAAAGTATTTCTAGAGATGGTATACCATCGAAAATTGAATAAATGTGCACTTTTTGCTTTATAAACTGTAATAATTTAATTATCATAAGTATGTTTCCCTTTTTTTCAGCAAAGATTCTTTAGTTCTATTCAGTATCTCAGATGCATGAAAAAGAATTTTTGTAAAAGTACTCCTGACAAACTTTTCAAAACTTTTACTACTTGAAGAGATTATGATGCAAATAAACTTTTTTCTTTGCATGCATATATAATTATTTTTCTTATTTTCCTATTTGATTCATAGCATCAATTTCTAATCAATCCCTGTACTTTATCGTCACTTTAATTGATTCAACAAACAGCAAAACATGTTTTGTTGATTATAGAAAATTTGATGTTGAATAGACACTCTAATGAAAGTTTAGAATGTCCATTTTTAGAGAAGCACTATATTCGTAAATAGCGAATATTTAAGGGAAACATTGTATATATTATATGATTGCGGATATTTTTACTGATTACCTTTAAATTCAAAATCAACACTCAAAATCAACACTAGGTGCTTAATTCTCCTACAGTCAACCTTATCATATTTTAACTTATTCAAAGACTATACCTTAAATTTATTTTATACCCTCTGCTTTAAATGGAGCATAGAAAATTTGATTGATTCCTTCGAATGTAAATTTTGCCCTTCTGCCGTATGTAAAGGATTTGGTAAATATTTGAAAAGTTGCCCTCACTTTAATTTAAAATTTTAGAATTTTAAAAAAATACAAGGGTGAGAAAATGTTATTTTTTTCAAATACACTTAACAACAAAATATATGGCAGAAGTCCAAAATTTACATTCGAAGTAATCAATCAAATTTTCAATGCTCCATTTAAAACAAAGGGTGAAAAATAAATTTAAGGTAGACTTTGAATAAGTTAACATATGATAAGGTTGACTGTATATATACAATCATATGAAGGCCTTATTTGAATAGTGGGCCAACTCCATTTTTGTTCATTTTGAGATACGGACCCTTAAAGTCTAATAAGTGCTGTAAAATGACTGCTGAAGTCAAATTTGTGGTGACCTCTGTTGGCAGCAGAATTAAGCTGGAATTGTACCAGTTTTAAAATAAGATAAAAATGACTTGTATGAACATGAAAGTGAGGCTAACTCCATCTTTTTTATTTAAAGGGAGTTGGCCCACTATTCAAATAAGGCTTTCATATAATATACGCAATGTTGCCCTTAAATATTCGCTATTTACGAGTATAGTGCTTCTCTAAAAATGGCCATTCTAAACGTTCATTAGAGTTTCTATTCAACATCAAATTTTCCATAATCACCAAAACCAAGCGCATATGTTTTACTGTTTGTTGAATCAATTAAAGTGACGATTGCTCTTCGTTGAAGCAAATTACTCTCAATGCGCTTTCAATGAAAGAACTAGAAATCTTTTTTTCTCTGTGATTTCTTTTGTCAGGCTTCTGTTCTGATGTCTTCGGATGCTGGATTTGAGCCAAAATAAAGAGCAGTTTTTTGTTAAATAAAAAAATTAACTGTGTTAACATGATTATAAAGGTTAATGGACTCTTTATGTTATTTCAGGTTTTAAAAAGGATGGAAAAAAGGATCTGTAGTTTTTTTTTTCCGTTGCCCATAAATATAATTTTTTTGCAACTTTTTTTTGCGTGCACATAAATACTGTTAGGTTGGCCAAAAAATTCGTTTGTTTTTTAAATAAAAATGAAATAAACATTTTTGATTGTCCCCAATAACTTTACTGAAAGAAATGTTCACCGCTTTGATTTACTACTTTGTGCCATCTTTCAGGCAACTTCCTAATTTCATTTTCCCAAAAGTTACACTGCACAGATTTTTTATATATTTAGAGGGCATAGTACCTTTAAGAACTGAAACCTTTAAGTACCGAAATTGCCGTCGACCTACGAGAGTACCATTGCTCTATACTCGCCATCGGGCTGCACGTCTTGCCTGGGCAAGAGAGCACAGAGACTGGAGTGTAGAGGACTGGAAACGAGTAGCATGGAGTGATGAGTCTCGATTCCGACTACTTAACACCGAAGGGAGGCTGAAAATATGGCGTCAGGCTCATGAAGCCATGGATCCTGCATGCCTGGCTGGAACTGTACAAGGGCATGGTGGCTCAATCATGGTCTGGGGTGCTTTTTCGTGGCACAGTTTGGGATCTTTGGTGCGTGTACCAACCTCCCTCAATGCAATTCGGTACCTGTATTCAGCATATCTGTAGTTTTTTTTCCGTTGCCCATAAATATAATTTTTTTGCAACTTTTTTTTTTTGCGTGCACATAAATACTGTTAGGTTGGCCAAAACATTCGTTTGATTTTTAAATAAAAATGAAATAAACATTTTTGATTGTTCCCAATAACTTTACTGAACAAAATGTTCACCGCTTTGTTGTACTACTTTGTGCCATCTTTCAGGCAACTTCATTATTTCATTTTCCCAAAAGTTACACTGAACAGATTTTTGATATATTTAGAGGGCATAGTACCTTTAAGAACGGAAACCTTTAAGTACCGAAATTGCTGAAAACATAGTCATTTTCAAACTAATCAAACTTTAAAAGAATTACAAAAAGAAATGTCATTTACAATTGGTATTTGATTAACACATTTTGAATTATATACTCTGCAAAAATGAAAGGTTTTCTTTGTAAATTAATATTTTTATTACATGTTTAGAAAATGGATATGAAATATCTAAGATATGCAATGTTGTACTACTTTGTGCCATCTCTCAGGCAACTTCATAATTTCATTTTCCCAAAAGTTACACTGCCCATATTTTTTATATATTTAGAGGGCATAGTACCTTTAAGAATCGAAACCTTTAAGTACCGAAATTGCTGAAAACATAGTCATTTTCAAACTAATCAAACTTTAATAGAATTACAAAAAGTAATGTCATTTACAATTGGTATTTGATTAACACATTTTCAATTATATACTCTGCAAAAAAAAAGGTTTTCTTTGTAAATTAATATTTTTATTACACGTTTAGAAAATGGATATGAGATATCTAAGATATGCAATGTTTAAATCACTGCGCGCACCATAAAACATAAAAATATACATACAGGCATAAAATGGTCATTGTAATATACACTCATGGACAAAAAAATTAGCGCTCCAAGAAGGAGTCGTCAAAATGAAACGAAATTTTACATACGTAATGACTACTTTGATATAAGTAAATGATAAGAAAATCAAAGAAAAAGGATAATTTATTTCAGAGAAAAAGGCAAAAGAACGGAGGAGATAATACTCCTTTGGACCTTCTCTAGCGCGAATGCACGATGCGATACGATCGGGCATTGAGTCATACAAGTTCTGTATGATGTCTTGAGACATTTCGTTCCATATTTGCTGTAACCTTGCCTCTAGTTCGTTCAAACTCGTGGGATTCCCAACTCGTCGTCCCAAATGATCCCAAATATGCTCGATTGGAGACAAATCTGTGGATCGGGCAGGCCAAGGAAGGGTAGTAACAGTGCGGAGACAGTCTTGTGACACCCTTGCCGTAAGAGGCCGAGCATTGTCTTGTTGAAAAATGGCTCCTGGGAGCCGTTGCATGAGTGGCAACACATGTGGTTTCAGGATTTCATGAACATACCGCTGGGCTGTCATGGTGCCACGGAACAATACAAGGGGTGACCGTGTATTGTAGGCAATGGCACCCCATACCATCACACCAGTTGTGGGAGCGATGTGTCGCTGTACAGCAAAGGCAGGATTGAAGCGTTCACCTCGGGCTATCCACACACGAACACGATTGTCATCACTGCCGAGATTGAATCTGGATTCGTTGCTAAAGACGACCTGGTTCCATTCCGCTGCAGTCCAGTTTCCTCGTGCGCGGCAAAACTCCAAACGGAGGCGTCGATGGGTGGGCGTCAAGGGCAGCACACGTAATGGGCGCCGCGATACCAACTGTCCTTCAGCCAGGCGCCTTCGTATGGTTCGAGAAGACACAGAGGCCCCTAGTGAAGGTGCTACCTGTGCCTGGATGGCGGCCGATGAAGCAGTTGGCTGTACGCGTGCATTTCTTACGATGTGGCGGTCTTCTCGACGACTGGTCTGTCGAGGGCATCCTGAGCCTGGTCTTCGTGTACATGACATCTCTCGGGTCCACTGGTCCCAACACCTCCTCACAACACAATCAGAGCGGCCTAATTGACGAGCTACTCGCCTATCTGACCACCAAGCTTCCATCATCCCGACGATTCTCCCCCTCTCAAACTGCGACAACTGCTTATATTGTCTTCGAACACGGCGTAATGGCATGTCTATCTCAGCTCTTCCTTTGTAAATGATTCAGCACACTCAAACAAGCTTTGGTTACCTGTTTTATGCACCACAGAGTACGATGTTCAACGCTTTCTACCGGCTATACGTAATGCGCAATCACGCTGCATTTCTAATCATTTGCATATCTCCCCGATATAAACCTTCATTGCAAGTTTCGTTACGATCCCGCAATTATTTCTTGGTGCGCTAATTTTTGTCCATGAGTGTATTTACAACACACCTATCTTTAATTTAAAACAAAAATACTAGTAAAAAGTATTGATTAAATTATTAAATACTAATAAATTGTAAAAAAATAGTCACAATAGAAAAAAAAATTACAAGATTTTTTCCTTGAAAAACAAATTATTATTTTTTAAATTTCTTAATTTTGGGGTTTTAAGTTATAGATTGCCACAGCATATGCATATGATTAAATTTTTATCAATATTTGACTAATAGTTTGGTAGTAACAGTACGGACAATGTAAAAAAATTCCCGTTTTTAGATAACTCAATTTAAAGTTTCACTATCACTTTTACCTTTTATTTATTGAGCTGAAATAGTTCAAAAGGCTCCCGATGTATAAACAGAACCTTCTTTTAGAATATTATTTTTGTTTACTATCTTTTCCTTCATTCTTTAGCTGTTCAGGCCTCTAATGTCACTCTTATTTACCGCCTCTTTTTACCACCCCTTAGAAAGTCCTATGCCCCCTTAAATAAAAAAAAATGTTTAGTTGCATTTTTATCTTTTTCGAAATAATATAGCATAATATGACGAAAATGTTGCTAATTTTCTTCAATCTTCATAATTAAAATGTCCGCACACAAAATCACCAATTGTGATAAGTTTTTATTGTAAATTCATGCTGATATGACAGCAGTCACAACACAGTCTCAGAAAATTGTTTCGAATGATGTTAAAGACAACAAAGGGCTACTAGATCCGTCTAACTAAATACCCAAATTTTTGGCCAAACCAATACATGGACTGAAGAAATTCAAGTACTATATTACAACCAAGAATTCAAGCGTCAGGCTTTTATTCGTTCAACAGTACCAACAAAATTCACGCCTCGCGAAAACCTCGAAGCAGTCAGGTGGCGCTACCAGTACGCCAAAAACAAATACAGTCAAACCTACATATATCGAAGTAGCAAATTGCCAGAAAAAAAATTCGATATATAGAAATTTCGATACATAGAATTGATCGTCGCCCAGTGGCTAAGTGGATAAGGCATCAGCCTGCCACGCCGGGGGTGTGGGTTCGATTCCCGCATAAGACTTGGCTGTATTCTGGGGAACCGGTCAGTCTTCCGCCTTCAATTGGAACCCCGTCTAGAAAGGGGAGCTGCAACCCATCGTCCATCGCCGGCGTCATCGTCTGTCAATAAAATTCTTCTGTGATTGTGTCATTTGTCTGTTTCTATGTCTTATATTCATATGTACACCGGACTGGGGTGTAATGTTGTCATCCCCCAGGGACATTAGCCACACACACACATAGAATTGATCTTAGTATTATCATAATTCTCCTAAAACATTAAAATTAAAGCTAATTTTCGTATACGAAACTCCATTTCTAATTTACATGCGAATGAAAGTGAATAACTAAAAAATGAATTAATATGAAAGATTTATTGAGCAGTACATACCTTTTAAAAAATAACAATAATCGAGGCAGTGGTTACAATGATCACAGTTACATTCTTTAAAAAAAACTACGAATATTTTGCTGAACAGCCAGTTTGCGGAAAGTTCATCAAAGAAATGTTCGCATTTATTCAGTCCGATAAAAACTTCATCAGGGACATTTTCCGTGAGTTGAAGTCCACGACGTATTGTTTCAAACTCCAAATATTGGGAGATTTTATTCTAAACTGGAATAAAATCTCCCAATATATCTTGAATAAAATTTCGATGTATAGAGATTTTTTCGATATATAGAAACAGTTTTTCTATGTAATGAACATGGAGATTTGCTAAGAGTTCGATATATAGAAAATTTCGATATAGGGAAGTTCGATATATGGAGGTTCGACTGTATATATAATTTCAATTTGCAACATCTTGCCCCCGATGAACAGGAGGTTCATCAAACATTTTAAAACAGTTTTAAATGCCCAAATCAGGTATATCAATAAACATATATATCAAGTAATCATATAAAGAATAATTTTCAACATGAAATCAAGTGATTAAATTATGAAATTTAAGAAAATAGACAAAATACAATTAACCATGTAACTTCAAATTACATCACTTAGGAAATTATAATGAATTAATACAAAGAGAAATTCCAATTTAGGCATAAGTCTAACAGTCAACAGTCCTTATATAAAAGCGTAACGCTCAATTTTTCTTTTAAACATAAATGTTTGAAGAAAATATTTACATTATATACAATATTCAATTTAGTTTAAAATATGTACATATATACAGTTTAATTTTAATCGTCTAACTCAAGATTATATAAAAATTACACAGGTCGTTAAAAATCCGCATTTTATTGCTGACAGAATAAGCCTCCAATGGGCTGCATAAAGGTTTTTATGCTAGGAGACTTAATAAATGAATTAAATGATCATATAATGAACAAGCTGTAATGCTCAAACTAAGTTACAGAAAATACATCCAGCCTTCAAAAGGTTACAAAATTTTCTGTTTCATCGCTGATTACATGTATCCTTTGCACAGCAATATCAACCTAAAGCTCGCGTTCCAAAATACATTTTTAGTACCTAAATTACCGAAAATCTATTATAAAATATTATGTTTGCTAGGAGGATACATTAATTCATCCAGAAACATCCGAAAATGGCTTTTTCACGCACGCATTAAGCGGACCTATTTTTTAATGGTCTTCTCACCTTATCTGTCTCACCTGAGTGACAGATGATAAAGTTCTCTTTTCTACAGGCGACTTCCAGCACGCGATATGAATAACTGGGCGTGTAGGGCTTGTCCTAAGAAGCATCGTCCTACACTGAGCCTTTTACATCCATTATTAAAGGATGATAAACAGTTTTATTTGAAATGTTTGGTACCACAAAGTTATCAAATGCATTGAAAGCGACATAAAGAGTCCTTCCCAGCTGAGTTTAATGTAAATATTTCGTAAAAATACAATGTTTATTGTAATTTTCTGTGCTATTTTTGCATGACTGTACTACTTACTCCAAAGTTCATTTGATTACAGTAATAAAAAAATTTCAAATAGTCTCTTCTAACGAAACTACCGCGGGTTATTAACGTAGGATTACTTATAGTTGCTTACCTGTTTTGTATGTATATATGTATGTATGTGTTATGTATATATATCTATATATATATATATACCTATATATATATATATATATATATATATATATATATATATATATATATATATATATATATATATATATATATATATATACCTATATATATATATATATATATATATATATATATACACTGAAGTGCCACTGAATTAGGGATAGCAAAGCCTATGCGAATTGTGTAGCGCTGCGCATCATGTATGCGCAAGTAAGGGCGCTGTGGTAACTGCATATATAGCGCGTACTGTGGTTGTTCTGAATTAGTTGTTGGAATTGCCAGTATGGGTAAACTGCCTGATTTAGACGCCTTCGATCGCGGACAAATCGTAGGTGCGCGACGCATGGGCCATTCAATTTCCGAAATCGTCAGACAGCTAGGATTTTCAAGGTCGACAGTGTCAAGAGTATACCAAGAATACATGGATGGTGGAAAAAAAAACTAGCGATCGGGCAAACTGCAAAGGACAATTAGCCTTGACAGTGCGTGGTGAGAGACGGCTCAGGCGTGTTATACGTAGCCAGCGAAGCCAAACATTAGCTCAAATTACCACCCAGTTTAATGACGGTGCCAGTCGTACAGTCAGTAAACGGACTGTGCAACGCTCGCTTCACCGTATGGGTTTCGGGAGCCGTCGACCTACGAGAGTACCATTGCTCTATACTCGCCATCGGGCTGCACGTCTTGCCTGGGCAAGAGAGCACAGAGACTGGAGTGTAGAGGACTGGAAACGAGTAGCATGGAGTGATGAGTCTCGATTCCGACTACTTAAAGCCGACGGGAGGCTGAGAATATGGCGTCAGGCTCATGAAGCCATGAATCCTGCATGCCTGGCTGGAACTGTACAAGGGCATGATGGCTAAATCATGGTCTGGGGTGTTTTTTCGTGGCACAGTTTGGGATCTTTGGTGCGTGTACCAACCTCCCTCAATGCAATTCGGTACGTAGAGTTTCTGGGTGATCACCTCCATCCGTTTATGCTGTTCTGTTATCCACACGGCAATGGAGTTTTTCAGCAAGACAACTGTACCTCTCACAAGTTCCGGTTGGTTACTGGCTGGTTGGATGAACATTCCTCTGACTTCTCTGTCATGAATTGGCCACCGAGAAGCCCAGACTTAAATCCTATTGAACATCTTTGGGATGTTTTGGAACAAGGCGTGAAAGGCCATCACACAGCACCAAAGAACCTTACTGAATTATGGACAGCTTTAGCCAATATTTGGCAAGCCATTCCCGTGGAACGTTTCCAGAAACTTGTTGAATCTATGCCTCGTCGTGTGGCAGCCGTTATCAAGGCCACAGGAGGCCCAACTCGTTACTAGGTAGGTATCCCTAATTCAGTGGCACTTCAGTATATATATATATATATATATATATATATATATATATATATATATATATATATATATAAGTGGAATCCCGAATTATCGTTTTCCCGTATGTGTCGTTTATTTCACCCAGTCCCGACGGTCATATTGCTTTGTTATGCTGCCGCATCTATCGTTTGTGTATATATATATATATATATATATATATATATATATATATATATATATATATATATATATATGTATGTGTGTGTGTGTGTGTGTGTGTGTCGGTCGGTCAGTCAGTCAGTCAAAATTTTCACGCAATTTGGCATTTTTCTGTTTAGCTGTTTACCGCTTGCCCAAGCGTTACAGACTGGGTTTGGCGCGCTGCCAAAATTATAACACGCGACGCAGGACATCTGCAATTTTTCTTTCCTTAGGACCGTTATGAAGGAAGGTAATCCTACGTTAAAAAGCCTTACGGTAAAAAATTATAAGAGTTAAATATGAAAATAAAATTACATTTGAAATGAATGTTCGTAAGTCATTAGATTGTTCTATAAGAGTACACTACATTTCACGTTTCTCTTTGGGGTACCTGCTTTACAACATGTTATGAAGAAGAATAGCAAGTTTCGTTATTGCACCGAAATAAGGGTTTATTTTTAATATTCTAATGAACAATTTCCCATTCCCGTTATCCGTCATTCAAAATGCAGAATTAAATATACCACGATATTTTGAGAGGTAACTTGTTTTTGTTGGGTGGATTAAACCGCATAATTTGTCCCCTACCTAATTATCTGAAATAAAAAACCTTTCACAAGAAAGTAGACTTGATGAGGCTAACTAAAATGCCTTTATTTTTCTTATTTTACATAAAAACATAGTAAAAAAGGGGATCGATTTGATCCAATAGCTTGGAAGAAAAATATTTACAAAAACTTAACCATTAAACAAAAAAAATACAGATAAGCGTGTCATGAACGGGCGAAAAATAACCTATTTAAATTTTGAAAACACTACTTAAACTGAATGGTAAAGCTTGGGATAGTTATAGGAAGAAAGAAGGGATACAAATTTAATGGCTCGACAATTCGTCGCGAACACATCTAAAGCTCAAACTTGCTGCGAAAACAGCTACAAGCACTATGGCTGAAAGTCCCAACTCACTCGCAGAATAGCTACTGCTTAAAACCCCTACTCGCTGAAAAAAACGTACATCTTAAATACATGTTGTATTTACATGTACAAACCCCATTGGCTGTGACGCGAGAGCTTCGTAATTCGAGTCCTGCCTTCAAAGTTGAAAAATCTGCATATTATTTCATCCGTTCATGACACGTTTTTAAATATCGCGTTTTCCGACGAAGAGAGAACAAATACTACAGTTTTTACTAGTGAAAAGTATTTGAGAGTAATTGTACTTCATTCACTATTTTTGAAATGAAAATCCAAACACTTTCCTCCCTTTCTCTTGACGTAGTGCCTCATTACCATTCTATCGCCTTTTTCCTGAAAATGTACTAGTTTTCCGTTTTAAAAAAAAGTTTTCTGTTTCAAGCGGTAGATATTATTATTGCAATTTGAATTAAACCAAATTTTTTTCTCTTTACTATGAAACACTATGAAAAATTACTAACCATGTATCGGTTAGCTACCATTTTTTGTTGTTATCCCTTGTTATAGCGATTTACCACCAAATCTGCTTTGAATCTTTTTAACGTAGGATTACGTTCCTCCTTAACAGTCCTCCGGAAAGCAAAATTTCAGACGCTAAAACCGTCCGTCGTCGCGAGTTATAATCCTTCAGAAAAATTTCAGATGTCCTGCGTCGCGTGTTTTGGCAGCGTGCCAAACCGAGTCTGTATCGCTTGGGCAAGCAGTAAACAATTAAACAGAAAAGTCCCAAAATGCGTCAAAATTTTGACATATATATATATATATATATATATATATATATATTTGGCTAGTGTCCCTGGGGGGCTGACGACATTACACCCCAGTCCGGTGTACATATGAATACAAGGAAATAAAAGCACACAAATCACACAATCATAGAAGAATTTATTAACAAACGATGACACCGGTGATGGACGATGGGGTGTAATGTCGTCAGCCCCCAGAGACATTAGCCGCCCCCCCCCCAAAAAAAAATATATTTATGTACGTATGTATGTATATATATATATATATATATGTACGTATGTATATATATATATATATATATATATATATATATATATATATATATATATATATATATATATATATATATCCCCTTTCTAGACGGGGCTCCTTTTGCAGACGGAAGACTCACCGGTTCCCCAGAATACAACCAAGTCTTATGCGGGAATAGAACCCACGCCCCCGGCGAGATACATATATACATACAAAAGAGGTAAGCAGCGATAAGTAATCCTACGTTAATAACCCGCGGTAGTTTCGTTAGAAGAGATTACCTGATTTTTTTTTTTTATTTTAAAGAAGATCAACAGATTTCCAATTTTTACCACAACTAACACAAACGCAAGTCTTCACAAAAAAATTAATACGTACCTAAAGCAACACCAGACATCGAACCGGAAACACTGTATTATAAAAATTCCTGTAACTGGGTAATCCTCGCTACAGGTTTTAACAAAACAGAGGTTGTTCCGTTTTCATTCATTTCAGAAATATCATATTCATTACTGTATTATTATCGTATTCCAAATCTTGTCCAATTCTGCACCATTTTATTTTTATATTACAGACAATCAACTTCGGAGATTTAGTATTATATCCATACTAGCTGAAAACTAGCACTTCTACGGAGTACATTCAAATTAAATACAACGGTCAATGTATGCAATTAATGCCAAAATATATATATATATATTTATAATAAATACGACGATCAATGTATACAATTGATGTAAAATATATATATTTATAAGAAAATCGTAAAGGATATTTTCATGGACAAAATAATGTAGAAGAAAATATTCAAATTAAATCTAATATAAAGAATACTAAACAATATAGTGCAGTTAACATAGTACAGTTTGTGGAACATTTCTTTTACTGTATTTTAATATTTTTTTGGATAATGTCCAATCGTCTGCCGCATTAGCAAGGAAAAAAATATTTTTTGTTTATTTAGTTGTTATGCACGTGACGATAAATTTATTTAAAGTACCAGAAAAAGAAATCACGTGATCAGCATTTAATAAATTAAATTCTAAAAATTAATCTTTAAAAATTCACCAAAAATCAGAAAATGGAGGTAAAGATTCGAAAAAAATTTCATTTTAAAGGAATTTTTATGATCTTTCTCGTGATATAAATTTTATAACCCTCAAAGTATTGTTTTAAATGCAAACGTAAAAAAAGTTAAAACAACAGCTTAAAAATTTAATTTAAAAAAAGCTAAGAAGAATTTTTGAAAAATCTTTCTTAGTGCACCCCTACACTATAAGATGAATCGCCATGCAAAATTTCAGCCCTTTAGGTCCAGCGGTTTGGTTTGTGCGTTGTATGTCAGTCAGTGAATGAGTCAGTTACTGAACTGTTTTATATATATAGATTACATTCAAACATTGGTGTAAATGCACATCACTAGATCACTGTTTACAAAATCGTCACATTGTAGTCCGTTACATTTAATGGTGTGCTTACAGTTTGGTGGTAAGGAGAAATGGATATGATCACTTGTGCTCATCACTTTTTAAGTAGAATTTTACATTGCCTGGGGGGGGGAGGGTTCTACTATTTGTCTGGAAATAGATAAAAAAGTTATTTACTTTGTTTCACGTATGCATTATATATATAATAGCCGTTGTCTCTGTATAACACTTCCGGGATGTACTCATCTTTCAATTGAAGCCCTCAGTAAACAAACAGCCGATTAGGCTTAATTTCAATTTCAGATGTGGATCAGAATTTTTTCTTACCTAAAAACTAATATCTTCTCTATCAAATCACGTTTGTTCAGCCTATTTTTCTATAAAACATTCAGAACTAAAAAAAAATTGGATGCTTTTAGCTGTATATTTAACAGTTTTTAAAAATATGTTTACTTTTGCGATGAATTCTGAAAGTAAACAAACTTGAATGTGAATGAATCAAGTAGCTCAAGTATTCATATCGCGTTGTGAGTTGTAAAAAAATGGATGGCAGTCTACTACTCCAATCGCATGAAAAACTAAATAAATAAAAAATAAGGAAAGGGTTTGCTTTTACAAGGTGTGGATTAAATGCAATATTGTTAGATAATTCGAGATATTTTTTAACTTCCATATACTTTTTCTATTATGACGTCATTATTAGTATTATGACGTCAAAATGACGGGTTACCTTCTAATTAAATTATAAATTTATAAACAACGAAACTCAGTTGACGCTTTAATAGAAGCAAAGCTCTTAATGCGAAAAGCAGAGTGAATAATAAACATGTCATATGGAATTTATTAATGTGTGCAACTGTTTTCTTCTGGAAAAAATTAAATCCGTTTTAGAAATTTACCCTAAAAATATTTCTGGTTTCTAAGTTTACAAACCTATCAATAACAAACAAATTTTTTGATAGTTTATTTTTGTTTCGACGGTAATTGTGATATAAGAAGAAAAATGAACTGGGTCTATACAATAGACAATGAAACATTGTCATTTTATATTTCAGGTATTCATTAATTGAAGGATTAGGGATCTGTTTCGATTTTATAAGAGCATTTAGATATAGGAAAAGATCATTTTAGCACAAAAAAAATTCTCCCAGAATTACTAAAGATTGCAGTCATAAAGCAGTTATTTCTAGATTCAAAAATTATTTTCGAATAAACATGCACTGTTAATTCCTGAAATGAGAATAAATGCTTAAAAATTTCTCTCAAGTAACATCAAAATTTATGGTAAACGGAATTCAAGTTTTTTATTTATGAATAACAATGTTGCAATCCTAATAAAATTTAACATGTTACGATTTGAAACTTTAAAATAACGCTTTTCATACCGTCCAAATGGGATCTGTAAAGTAATTTACATGATACTTGAATACTCGCGATTCTAAAATCACGCTGAAATACGCTTTCCTGGAAAACATAAATCATCTAATATCATAAAATAATTATTTCTAGATTTTAATTTTTTCCCCTAATGTATACACATACACTGTGAACTATGGAAATGCGAATTAATGTTGAAATATCTCTCTCATCTGACATCGAATTTGGGGTAGAGGAAATTGAACTTTTTATTCATCTATAGCAATGTTGCTATCCTTATATAATTTGGCAGGTTGGATTTAAAACGTTTAGACGACGCTTTTCCTACCGTTCACGTGATATCCGTAAAGTAATTTACATGGCACTTGAAAGCTCGCTATTCTAAAACCTTACTGAAAGACTGTCCTGAGAAACTTAAATTATCTAACATAATAAAATAGTTATTTCTATATTCAAAATTTATTTCCAAATGTATGCACATAAGCTGCAAACTCTGTGACTACGAATTAATTTTGAAATACTTCTCTCCTCTGACATAAAAAATTGTGGTCGAGGAAATTATTTTTTTTTATTCATAACTAACAGTGTTGCCACCCTTATATAATTTGGAAGGTTCGATTTAAAGCTTTTAGACAACGCTTTTCCTGCCGTCCACATGATATCCATAAAGTAATTTACATGACACTTGAAAACTCGCGATTCTAAAAACATACTGAAAAACTCTTTCGAGAGAGACTTTAACATCATAAAATGGTTATTTCTATATTCAAAATTTATTTCCGAATGTATACACACAAGCTGCAAACTCAGGGATTACCAGTTAACGTTGAAATACTTCTCTCCTCTGACATCAAAGATAGTGGTCGAGGAAATTATTTTTTTTTGTTCATCACTAAAAGGGTTGCAACCCTTATATGAAGGCCTTATTTGAATAGTGGGCCAACTCCACTTAAAAAAATGGAGTTAGCCTCACTTTCATGTTCATACAAGTCATTTCTATCTTATTTTAAAACTGGTGCACCTCCAGATTATTTCTGCTGCCATCAGAGGACATACCAATTCAGACTCCAGCAGTCATTCCTCAGCATTCATTAGACTTCAAGGCTCTGTATCTCAAAATGAACAAAAATGGAGTTGGCCCACTATTCAAATAAGGCCTTCATATAATTTGGAAGGTTTGATTGAAAGCTTTTAGACAACGCTTTTCCTACCGTCCACATAGGATCCCGTAAAGTAATTTACATGACATTTGAGCGATTCTAAACTCATGCTGAATGACACTTTCCTGGAAACCGTAAATTGAACAGTAATTAAAACCTGGTATCGTTACGAATTAAAATATTTAGACAATCCTTTTCATGCCGTCCACATAGTATCCATAAAGTAATTTACATGAAACTTGAACGCTCTCGATTCTAAAACCATACAGAAGGACTCTTTCCTGGAAACCGTAAATTGAACAGTAATTAAAACCTAGTATCGTTACAAATTAAAATATTTAGACAATTATTTTCATGCCATCCACATGGTATCCGTAAAGTAATTTACATGACATTTGAACGCTGTCGATTCTAAAACCATACAGAAGGACTCTTTCCTGGAAACCGTAAATTGAACAGTAATTAAAACCTGGAATTGATACGAATTAAAATATTTTAGACAATCCTTTTCATGCCATCCACATGGTATCCATAAAGTAATTTACACGACACTTGAACGCTCTCGATTCTAAAACCATACAGAAGGACTCTTTCCTGGAAACCGTAAATAGAACAGAAATTAAAACCTGGAATTGATACGAATTAAAATATTTTAGATAATTTTTTTCATGCCATCCACATGGTATCTTTAAAGTAATTTACATGACACTTGAACGCTCGCGATTCTAAAACTATGCTGAAGGACTCTTTCCTGGAAACCGTAAATTATCTATCCAAGCGCACATCCGAAAGCTGCGAAAAAAGACTTAGGAGAGACAGAGAGAGGCCAATAAAATCCGAAACACGCTCTTAAAACTCGTCTATTAGGACATCCGCTTCGGCAGGCAACAAATGAAAACCCCACCAAACTGATAGACAGACAGAACAAGTGGCACATGTTCCTGCAATTACACAATTACCGCAATTGATTCCGAGCTGTCAGAATGGGAGACATGAATTTTCGGTTCAATTCCGTTCCCCTCCATATACCGGCGGTGCATCGTTAAAGCAAGTTTCCCTAAATAAAATCCTAATTTGCCTTTTCTGAGTTCATAAGAGGTCATGCAAAGTGGAAGGGTATTCCCGTGTTAGGGCCAAGACGATACGTCGCCATTGTTGACCACGTAGGTAAAATATTACTTGTACTTGAGGACGAATACCTATGTCAGCGTGCGAAATAGTACATGTTCTTGAAACACATAAACTCAAATGATGACTTTAGTTTGTTTTATCTGCATAGAGATAGACAGATTCCAGTGGTATAAGTTATCATTACACATACAGTCTGTTGCGCCCACCTTTGCTGGTTTTGAGTACAATAAATAAGATTTGAAAATACTATTTAGGCGTTGGCAGAGCTGCAAAAAAATAATTTGACAAGATAGTCTGCGGATTTGGACAAAGAAAATGTGGTTAGAATGTGCCTTTGACGTATAACACTTACTCCTTAATTAGCTGCTCAAAACAATGTTACAATCGGTAAACAAAATATTTAATTTCTTTAGTTAGTCTTCAGTTCAAAACATCGATTTAAATTAATATTTCATTCTAAAAAAACTAATAAAATATTTAATGTCTTTTCTAAATAAAATATTCTGAAGAAGAACAAAAAATTACCTAAAAAAATAAATAAATATTACCTTAAATGCTCGCGATCTAATTAGAATGCAAGTAACTTTTGTTCAATGGCGTAATCTAACCGCTAGTATATTTTGCAATTCGGACATACCACCTGCCTTTATTTAACAAAGTACCATCGTTCAACATAAAACTTTCGTTATTAAAAATATTTGTTGAATGGAAAGGAACTTCAGTACTGAAAACTTATTCTAATAAAGTGAAAATGGCAGAAATGAAAATACCTACAGCAAAAAAATATCTGTTATTTAGGCAAACTTTTGCATAAGTAAAAATTAATTTATAACTAACGAGACAAAATAATAGAATGATAAATATTAGGCATGAAAAGGTTAATGACACATGATATGTAAATCACTTAAAAATGCTTAAGGAACGACAAAGAAACAATTCACAAACATATCATGCAAAGAAATCAAATCTTTCAGTAATAAAGGAGTTTTTTTCATTATAAATATCCCGATGTTTTGGATTATTAATTTTTTTTAAATATTACAAAAACTACAATTTATATTTACACAGGTTTCTTATAAAAATTATTTTCATCTCAAAAAATTCATACTTAATTTCAAAGCAAACAAATGGAATATTTGATATGTAACGCTTATTTAAAACTGTCATATCTGTTGAATTTTATACGAAGTACTTCTTCAGTACAAAAGAAAAAACTTTGTAATACAGAGTGTTTTCATAAAAATGTACTTTGACAAGAGACTTTGTTAAATGAATTTTCATTAAATAGAGTCTATTAATTTCTTATATATATATATATATATATATATATATACAGTCGAACCCCGTTATAAGGAACTTCGAGGGACCAAAGGTTTTGTTTGCTTTATCCGGTGGTTCACTATATTTGAACCGTTAAAAAAAATGCTAGAGTTCACAAAATGCATAACTCATTAGTTGCAATGTGTATTCAATAATGATGTATTAAAAAATGATAGAATCTATTAAAAATAATCATTAATGAATTAAATCGACTGAAATCGATTACATTAAACTCTCTCAATACTAATTAAATTACGTAAAATAGGAAAACTGCGGGACCAAAATTTTCGTTCTTTATAGCCGTGAGTTCGTTATATACCGGGTTCGCTATAACGGGGTTTGACTGTATATATATATATATATATATATATATATATATATATATATATATATATATATATATATATATATATATAATGGGTTCAATTAATAATTAATCAAGTCTCTCAGGGTTTAACAATGGAGCGCATATTTGGTGATATTTTTGAATTATGGAAGAAATATTTTATGACTTTAAAGAGCCTGAAAGATTCCACAAAAAGCAATTCTCGGTTTATTGTAAATGCCAAGATTGTGGTTAAATATGGCGACTCATCAGCTAAACACGGTCTCCATACCGACAACATTTACTGACGTCAGTGTACTATATTAAGCCCAATAAAATTTCGCCCTCAGTGGCAGTTTATCCTATTTCCATTGCTTAGATCCGGCCAATGAGTGTCCAGACTTCTTTATTAGCCTAGATATAGAGAAATAAGAGTAAAGAAATAAGATTTTCTTGATTTTCATAAGTGGATTGTACTTAAAGAGTTATGCATGCATCATAATCATTTGCAACAGCCACTTCTGCATATTTAGAAGATGTGTGTAAATTTTTATGTATGTGCTTGCTGTATTAACATCAGCGGTTTTCTATAAAGGCAGCGTGAGTAATGTAATAAAGAAAGATAAAGAAAAATTGATTAATAGAATGCCTGTACACAAAACAAAAAAGTTATATTTATACACACATGTATGTGTTAGGTCGAATATTCGTGCACCTTTTTTGAAAACTGCGTATTTCCTCTGTATTCCAATTAACTCAATACAGTTAACCTTTAGCTTACGGGTCCCATTTTTCCGATTCCCTATTTAGAACGGGAAATTTCATACCCCTTTTATAAGAGCGGCCATTAAGGGGGTTATATATATATCTATATATATATATATATATATATATATATATATATATATATATATACATAAATAAGAATAAGATGAAAGAGAAAACCAGTAATAGCTCTAAAGCTACTTGCATCCAGGAACAAATAACATGAAAAAAAAAGTATGAATAAGGTTTTTGACAGCATTTCTTCATCAGCGGTGTCAATGCTGTCTAAAAACCAATG
Source organism: Dolomedes plantarius (assembly GCA_907164885.2). Classification (NCBI taxonomy): domain Eukaryota; kingdom Metazoa; phylum Arthropoda; class Arachnida; order Araneae; family Dolomedidae; genus Dolomedes; species Dolomedes plantarius. The sequence continues at coordinate 195,477,227 of OU015492.1, read as the reverse complement.
GATTGTTTCCGATGAGTATGATCTATACAATAAACACACTCAGACACCGTACAATCCATGATTAACAGAAGAATTGATTAATAATTGAATTAAGTTTGAATAAAAGTACTTAACCAAAGAACACCAAGCCTGGCGCTAGTCAGAGTGGAAGTTAAGAACTTGTAACCGCAAGATGACTGACGTCACAAAACTTGCAACCATTGAGGTAGTGGATTCTCAGTTACAGACTTACTTAGGTTACCGTATTTTAGGACAATTACTCCCTTAATTATTTAGTTTTTTATTATTATTACTACTAAGAGTTAATTTTATTATTATTTTTATTTTTACTTATGATTTTTATTTTTAGTAGTTAATTTTTCTATTTTAACCTATTGTTATGTTTAACATATTAATGCAACAGAACAAACTATTCATTAAAACAAAAACAACCAATTATATATATATATATATATATATATATATATATATATATATATATATATATATATATATATGTATGTATGTAGGTATACTCATTCTTGGACCCGTATTTTTGGGATACAAGCTATCCTCCCCCTCAAGGAAAAGGTTAATATATTTCCCCTGTCATCGACTTGTTATGAAATTTTCCTGGGCATAAAAAAATATTTTTATAAGTCTTGTCATTGTACCATTAGACGTCATATTGATTGCATCATGTAAAAAAAGATCTTCTCAGGAAAATATAACAGACGTATATATTCGGATGGGAATGTGTGTCGCCATAGTTTTCTTTTCCCACGCATCATTTTTCTCCTCTTACTTTGGTGAGAAAGTAATTGGCGAAATACGTGTGGGTTGGTAATCATGTGATTTTTCCGTTTATAACTGATACTGACAACTGATTAGGATGTTGGCTTCGTTGTACAGAAGTCGTGGGGTTTTTGTCCCATCCCTGGCAGGAGGTCGTTACAAAATTTAGTCTACTCGTATTATTCTCCCCATAACTTTTTTCAAATTTAGAATTCTGATTAAATTGCTAAACCTCTCAGGCGACACTATCATTTAAGTGCCTTTTAGTGTCATCTTTTGAACAGACATGATAGTCAGAGACTACTGTAATGTGTCGTATGTACGCAAATATCATCGCGAAAGAAGATTCGGGGAAAACTATACCAAAGGATATATTAGATTAAAAAAAAAAATCAGATAGTCTTTTTTAACGAAACTACGTTATTAACTTAGGATTACTTATCGTTGCTTACCTCTTTTGTATGTGTAAATGCATCTGTATATATATATGTATGTACGTATGTATATATATATACATATACGTATGTCAAAATTTTGACGCATTTTGGTAATTTTCTGTTTAACTATTTACTGCTTGTCCAAGCGATAGAGACTGGGCTTGGTGTGCTGCCAAAATTATAACTCGCGAGGTACGGATGGATGGTTTTAGCGTCTGAAATTTTCTTCTCCGGAGGACCGTTATGGAGGAACGTAATCCTACGTTAAAACGACCGAGATAGATAATATAGTAAGCACATTCATAGTAAAACGCGAAAGAAGAACGTAAATTTTTGGTTGGGAATAATAAATGAGGTTGTTTTGGGGAGAAGCATGAGAATTGTTACCAATATTATTTTCTTACAGGGCTTATCGCACGAGAATTCGGGTCATTTACTTTTTATTGTGTAATAACCGGTGCAATGGCGAATGATTAGCTAACGCGAAGGCGTTCGGTCCAGAGTCTCTGATCTCAAACACCGCTGTTAGCATTAATGATTGTAATATTTCGCAATCATCTTTAAATTGTAGGCCCTGCTCCAATTAGTCCTCGTGTAGTGTAAGATGACCGCAGCCCTCCCAAACAAGCGAGAACTTGTTGAATTATATATAGTATAATAGCCGTTGTCTCTGTATAACACTTCCGGGCTGTACTCATCTTTCAATTGAAGCCCTCAGTAAACAAACAGCCGGTTAGGCTTATTATCAATTTCAGATGTGGATCAGAATTTTTTCTTACCTAAAAACTAATATCTTCTCCATCAAATCACGTTTGTTCAGCCTATTTTTCTATAAAACATTCAGAACTAAAAAAATTGGATGTTTTTAGCTGTATATTTAACAGTTTTTAAAAATCTGTTTACTTTTGCGATGAATTCTGAAATTAAACAAACTTGAATGTGAATGAATCAAGTAGCTCAAGTATTCATATCGCGTAGTGAGCTGTAAAAAAACTCCAATCGCATGAAAATCCAATCGCATGAAAAACTAAATAAATAAAAATTAATGAAAGGGTTTGCTTTTACAAGGTGTCGATTAAATGCAATATTGTTAGATAATTCGGGATATTTTTTAAATTTCATATACTTTTTCCATTATGACGTCATTATTAGTATTATGACGTCAAAATGACGAGTTACCTTCTAGTATCTAATAATTGTGCAAGATAATTTAAAGATCGATGCGTTGAGGATTGCCTTCCATATTTCCAACCAGATGGTCATGTTGATTTAGCTTTCGATGGTAGTTTTTGCAAAGAGGACTCTAGGATGTGACAAACTCTTTCTTTACTCTCTTTCTTATCTTTCTTTACTTCGTCCATTTTCGTACGGAAACTAATAATGAATGGAGTCAGACTTACAATTATCTGCGGAAGCTGTTCTTCCATGTATTTATAGATCAGGAAGCAAATTGTTCCGTAAACAGAGGTAGTGCTCTCTGAAGGGCCGTGAGTGTTTCATTCCATTACTTTTCCGAGGGCGTTAGTTTTCATTACATATGGGTGAAGGACTAGACCCTTAGCTAGCGGTCTTTATTGTTAGATTACACTGAAGAAACTAGATTGACACGTTCTTTAAAACGAGTTTCTATCGGCTTTCATCTTTGTTTTCTAGAAATTTTCTTCAACCCAACAAGAACGGTACGCAGTAATTTATAAATATATGATTCTCCTGAAACGAATACAAACAGAATAAATCAAGTTTCGGTAAGATAGGTCCTTTTGTACTACTGAACGTTTTTGTGACTGTATTGCCAGTTAGCAACTACTTGGTGACAATTTGGGTTTGAGGTGATATTTGGCTAACAGAGGACGAAAATTTGTCTTTTATAAGTGATTTTTAAAATTAAGAAAAATTAAGAAATCTAGTAATTTCCATTGCGCTCACGTGGCCGATAAAATGTATGATCATTTATTGTGGTGTATATGTTCACTATAAAGTGGATGATAAATTCCCCTCCATGGCAGTTGCAACCAGATGCTCTGTGAATTACGTCACACCAGGTTACAACCAGGACATTACTATATTTATTTATTTATTTATTTATTTTTATCGGCCACACAAGTTCAAAAATTGGTTAATTTCAGTAAAAGAAATAAAGCATGGTAAATAAAAAAAATAATTACAAGATAAAAAGAACTTTTTATATACCATGTTTTTAAATTTTCTGTTGAATCATATAAACTTGACAATTCTATGCATTAATAAATACTTTACATTAAAAATTTTTTTTGATGAATTATCCCATCAACTTGAAAGAAAATGAATTGGAAGTTAACTTGCGTTTAACTTTTCGTTCCTGTTCCGGCCGACAGATGGCTGCATCAGTCTACAAAACAAAATTAGCTGAAAATAATAAAAAATTCTTAAATTCTGCTTAAAGATGGCTAAAAGTATTAAAAAATGCATTGTCATCGTGTTCTGAGCTATTCTGAAAGTTTCAAATGTCTAGCTAGTCGGGAAGTTAGTTAAAAATCGACTGCAAGATTTGTACTGGACAAACACACACACAAGAAAGCAAGATAATAAAAACATGGTAATAAACTTATTTCTTTTTGCCTCTTCCTCTCTTTTAAAGTATCTTCAGTTTTGAAAGTTAAAAATTATTTGTAAAAGGATGAGTCATAAATTTTTAATTTCCGCATTTTTGGGAGGGGTAAAAAATGAGTAAAAATTTCAACAGCAACTCTCGCGAGAACACGGAATATCGTCAGCACCCTATTGTCTTTTTGTAATTCAGCACTTTTATTTTATAGAATGCAACAGTTCATGTTTGAGAACAATTAAAATAAAAATTTTCCTAAAATAACGGTATGATATGTGGTCGAAGAAACAGCCTCGGTAGATTAGCTCTCGTTTACCCAAATCAGATTTGTAGATATTATTTTAATTTAATGTTCACATCTATATATATAAAACAGTTCCGTAAGTGACTCACTGGCATACAACACACAGACGAAACCGCTGGACCTAAAGGGCTGAAATTTTGCATGGCGATTCTTCTTATAGTGTAGGGGTGCACTAAGAAGATTTTTGAAAAATTCTTCTTAAATTTTTTTAAATTAAATTTTTAAGCTGTTTTAGTAACTTTTTTTAAGTTTGTATTTAAAATAATAATTTGGGGGTTATAAAATTTATATCACGAGAAAGATCATAAAAAATTCCTTTAAAATGAGATCTTTTTCGAATCTTTACCTCTATTTTCTGATTTTTGGTGAATTTTTAAAGATAAATTTTTAGAATTTAATTTATTAAATGCCGATCACGTGATTTCTTTTTCTGGTACTTTAAATAAATTTATAGTCACGTGCATAACAACTAAATAGAAAAAAAAATTTTTTTCTTGCTAATGTGCAGACGATTGGACATTATTTTGTCTATAAAAATATCCCTTGTGATTTTTTTATAAATATATATTTTTTTCTACATCAATTGTATATATTGATCATCGTATTTATTATAAATATATACATATATATTTATTTTTTTGGCATTAATTGCATACATTTACCGTTGTATTTAATTTGAATGTTACTCCGTAGCGAAGTGCGGGTTTTCAGCTAGTTAGATAATAATTTTTAAATATGATAGCAAGAACGTAATTACAATTACTCCAAATATCCACTTTTTACTTTGATTCAATGCACAGTTCCTGCATAGATTGTACAATAAATAATGGTAATAAAATGTTTTTTGTTGAGATTGAGGAATCTTTACTAGACTTGCCAATTCTTTGTTAAGAAAAGATGTGAAAAGTTTTTATATTTTTTAATGTCTTGTAAACAATACTATGTAATTTTTTTCACAAAACAAAGTAAGTCTTCTTAGTTAAGGATTTTGTATTGATTATTACCCATATTACCTGGATTATCCGGATTTTCGATTGTCCGGATTGCCTATGGTTCCAGTTAGTCCGTATAAACGAGGTTTTACTGCATCTAAAAAAGTAGAGCTGATAGAGAAAAACCGATTTCATAATTTGATTCAGCGCCCCAAATATAGCTAAAATCAGTTCTAAAATCCTAGGCACTTTTATTTTATAGAATGCATATATATACATATATATACAATATACATATATATACATAGGTATATATATGTATATTGCGATTTTTTCACAAAACAAATTACTTATTGTGAAATAGAGAAAAATATTTACAGTGTTAAATATTTTACCTACTAGGCAAATAAATTTTAACGCAATGAACTTTTTTTGAAACAGCATAAATAATATTATTTGAAATTTCGACAATCAAAACTAAGTTTCCAGATAAAATGGAAATATATATATATTATTTGTATATATATATATTTCTATTTATATATATATATATATATATATATATGGATAGAGAGATAGAGAGAGAGTGGGAGACAGAGAAACATGCAAATATATGTATAGAAACTCTTGCCGTAAAAAAAGATAAATATACCTTGTAGGCCTGTGTAATCAGTCTACAACTGAGTCAATTGTTGGAATAGTATATGGAGAATTTTTCGCAATTACATTTCATTTAACGTCCATTTCGCTGGTTTCTACTTGTCAGAATAAACACGTATTTATTATATTCAAAGGAAAGACAAATTTTCATTTATTCAAAATCGATTTAAGTAAAAATAACAGAATTTTTAAGAAAAATTTATAAGTTATAATTAACCTATTCTGAGAGATTTTAAATGCATTGCATTAATTTTTTAAAACATTGATTTACATCTTCTTTTTCTTTTATATAAATAAATTTCGAAGTATTTATTATTAAAGTAAATAACTTCCATTATCTTTGTATGCTATACGTTTTACAATAAACAAAACAAGTAAAATTGGATAAATTTTACATCTGATAAATGAAATAATATAAAATAGTATATAATAGTTCTTAATATAAAAATAAACTTGCTAGAAATTTAATGAAATTTCAGAAATTTTAAAACTCATTTGCATTTCCTTTTCTCAATTTTGAATGTAGAATGTCAATTTGAATCCAAGAAATTTCCCTTCAAGAGTAAGATTTGGCCCCAAATTATTTATTTGTATCTACATAATTCATCACAAGTTTCGTTATTTGCTGCAGTTTATGTATGTATGAAGTTCAACCTATTTCCTTTTCATATGTATAACTTTAAAACTAGAACTGTAGCTAATTATGAATGTATATAGTGCTGCCATCTGCTAGATAAGTTTTGTTATAATGGTGTAAACGAAATTATCATTTTTGATTTTATGGTGCTGCCATCTATTAACAATAAGTAAAACTAATAACGTTATAATTACCTTATCTTTAGTGCTGCCATCTCATTTCTCTTATTTTTACTACAGATAATAATTAAATGGAAAACTTGACAATATAGTCAGAGTAACTGATTTTGCATGATTACATTAAATATGAGACTTTATAAATAAACTTTAAATGAAATCTTGCTTTTTTTGTCTAAATCTTTATTAAGGCTCCTACAAAAATTCAGAATAATTTGAGAATGCTAAATAACTTCAGCTTTAATGTTATGATAATCTACAGATGTATTTTTATAAAGATTATATTTTTCCAAACATACTAGACAAATTTTAACTCAATTATTTGAAATGAAACAGTATAAATAATGTTATTTGAAATTTCGACTATCAAAACTGATAAAGAATTACGGCACTAAAGATAAGATATGGGTGCTAATGATGAAAATGGGCATCAATGATGAAAATTATTAGGTGAGGGAAATGATAAGAATTTAATAATGAGAAATGGAGAATGGCACGTGATATTTGGTGATAATCAAATTAAATTCTCACACCAGCAAAGTATAGTGGTAAATTTTCTTGCGTTGTGTATTTTTAAATTTCGTAAAGTATAGTCAGAGTGAATGGTTATCTGCACACGAGAATTTTAACATTTGAGAAACACAGTTTCTTTTCCGTGATCTTGGCAGTACGTGGAATGGACGATGTACACCAGCTAAAAAAAAGCGTGGAGCTAGGCCTACCACGTTGAATCTAGTCCAGGAGTCGATGCACAGAAATTTGACGAGGAATCTGAGAGCTGGACTTCTGAAAGTAACACACATCTAGAAGCAGCTCGGCGATGAAGATGTTGAACTCAAAAGTCTGGCTAACTTAGGAACTTTAGTAGATTTTGCTGGATGATACATTTTGTATATGTTGGCTCATTATGAAGAAATAACACTGGCATAATTTAAACTGATATTATTTTATTTATCTAAGACATCTTGACGAGAATACGGGTACAGAAATATATAGGTTATAGCCAGCCAGTATCACAAATTTTTGTCCGAAGACTAGAAAAAATGAGGGAACTTGCCCTGCTCACAATCAACATCACTCATAGCGAACACGGTTATCGAAAATGCTCTCATAATAAAATGCCAGCTTAAAAATCTTCGTCGTCACTGAAAGCGCGTTCACTTATATAGCAAGCATAGCCTGCTCACAGATTGGAGCTCGTAAGCGCTAGTATGCTTCCGCTCTGATAAATAGATCGCATCTCCTTTTGCACATATTTATCAAATCAAACTTGTAGGAAGGGATAATTAAATAATTTACAAATGCTATATGTAGCAAAAGACTATATTAAAAACTAAATACTAAAAACTGCGATTACATTGTTATTATTATTAAGGAAAACTCTGCGTATGAATACATTCCCTATCCTGCACGTGTTTATCAGTTAAATTACAGTTAAGTGAAGGATTCGAATCGCCATGCGATTTCGAATATGTGAATCGATTCTGTATTGTTGATATATTTGATTATTGTAGATAATAACAATGTAATTGCTTTAAGAATTCAAACTGTACCTGGAAAATTATAAGTTATATTTTAATCATTAAGTTAACCAAGCAAAGTTAATATTAATACAGCTAGCGAATAATTAATTTAAGAGATGATATAAATTAATGAAGTTAAATATAGTAGTTAATTAAAGTTGATATTGATAATTATATTTAATATTTAAAAACTGAAAATGTAATTAATTTTCTACATAGTGACATTATGTCACAAAAACTAAGTTTCCAGATAAAAATTTATTATTTTACACATGTCATTACTGTTTACTATTAGTGTTTTCCTCGATAATTTCAAACTTAACCAGCAGTTATAATTAACCGATATGACTCTTAAGGAAAATTAAATTTTTTTCATAAGTGTTGGTATTATCGGAACTTAAATGATTATGTGAAATGAAAATTTAAGAACGATGTTTTGTTGAACTGAATATTCGTTCAATTAGCAGTTACCTTTTCATAACGTAATCCAATGTACCATAAACATAAATTTAACTTACTTCTATGTATGGTTTTAATAAATGGAAATTTTTATTGTCATTGACAAAATAACTTTATTTCAAATTAGAAGTTTTTTTTTTAACATTTTTAAAAGTAAAATACTTGTTCTGGACAATATTATGTATATCAAAAGGGAAAATTAAAATTCTTTCGTCCTTTTACTCTTGGAAAATAGGCGGGATGTTATGAAAGTTAATTTATTTTATCTATCACATAAGCAATTTTTTAATGTATTTTTCTGGGGATCTGGATATAGTCATATAAGTTATAGGCTATATAAAGTACAGATGTAGGTAAGGAAGAAATTCGGAGTATATTTATGAATGTATAAGGATCCCAAATACCTGCATGAATGCTAACACCGTAATTAATAAACTGAATATGCATAGTTATGAATTGGAAATAAACTCTGTAACATAGGTGATTTGCGTCTCATACATATAACTGTAAAAACTGGGTTCAAATCTTAGTTAAGTGACTTTTTACCGACTGTTAACAGTTAAATTGTAATTTCATGATCTTATAAATAATTACTTTTGTCTGATCGCAACTAATCAATTTAAAAGAGGCGCATTGAAAGATTATTAAAATTAAAATTTTGCCAACGTTTAATCTTTTATCAGACTTACTAATTGAAATTATACTAACTATAGCAGATTTTTCTTTTAATGTTTCCTTAAAAAAAGTCGATTAGCATTCAACAAAGTAATTTTTGTGATTATAAAAGCCAAAAACATTTTCCGATCTCTTTCAACATTCGAAATCATCCGAAAGCATATCTCTTTTTTTTATTGTTGTCTTTGGTGTAATTGAAATAAAGGTTAATTATTTTAAGCTGATTTGATAGAATCCTTAAGAAATATATGAATTTTTAATATTTATTATATGATTTTTTTCATCAGTCTTTATTTAATTTCTTTTTGAATTCCTTTTAACAATACCAGTTTGCTAAATTTGAGATTACTCTAACACGTATTTCATCATAAGAAGTTGAATAAGTTTGAAACAAGAGTTGAGTGCCATGAAAGAGATCATTACTTTCAGAAAATAATAATATAATTTTTTCTTTAGACTTGTCTTCTAGTGACTTGTATAAACCCCTATCACTGATTAATTATTACTAGGCGAAAGCATAGAGCTTGTTAATCCCAAATACAAAAGCTTATCTGATTCCAAAATAAATTTAAATATAATAATTGGCACTTATGCAGAGAGACAGAAGTGCCTGGTAGAAAACTTTTTAATGTCTGTTCGCAATCTTGTTATAAAACTATAGTTACGCCAACTTCACATAATGACTATATTTTTTTCTTTATTTTTTAAGAATATAATCATAAGTTATTTTGAAAACTTCTTTCTGTTTGTAAATCTCGGGGGCCATTAATAATAGTTTTCTAAGATTTCAGTGCAAAATTCAGTAGCGGTTTTCTTTTTATCACCCTAGAAATAATACAAAATCTAATTTATAAGGTAAATATTGCTTTAGGATAATTTTTTTAACGATCATAGTTTTTCCCCCCTGGTTAGGAGAAAACAGATAATAAGGTGAATGCTAACAGAGATTTAATTTTAAAGATACTTTAAAAGAGATTAATATAAAAAATATTGTAATAGAGATTTAATTAAAAAAATATTTTTAATGATTATTTTGCATTGTGTGAACACGACCATTCTTTATTCGGTGATATAAATTTATGATTAGCTTTAGCAAAAATTAGGAATTGTAAATATCTAACAAAACAACACAATGAAATTAATACATTGTGATGCATAATTGAAAAGACGATAGTAGACAATTTTAGAAAATAATCCATTTGATAGCAAATGGGAGAAAGTTTTACGCATGAAAAAAAAATAAAATAAAGCAATGCAGAACTCTAAACCTAAAGATGAAGATTTCATACATCGCGGAGTAAGGTCTTATGGTAGGTTATTTTTTTCAGAGATCTTAGAGAGTTTCTGAGAAACATTTTGTTCAAATCGGTTGAAGCGCTTAGGACATTTTAAAAGAAACATTCATCCATACAGATATGTAGAATTACAATTTTATATAACACATAAATCGCAATTTCAGCCTGGAATTTCTAATTTAGGTCATAGTACAATCATTCTCCCGCTGGATAAAGTGGTTGTTATGACAGGCTTTGAATTTTCGTATACTCTTCAACTGATTTGATGAATAGCTGTTTATCAGTTCGAATTTAATTATTTTAATACCTTGAGAGGCATTAGCCCCCAATTAGGCAATCGGGTTACACAGCACATGGTAACTTTAATAGTAATTGATATTATAACTGTTATAATTTTCATATGCTAGGCAGCCACACCTTATTATCTATGGAAGTACAGATATTCGTCGGCTTACGACCGAGATAGGGACCGAGACATTGGTCGTAAGTTAAGTTGGTCGTAAGCCGAGTTTCAAACATTTTTTTTTGTATATGTGCTAGGTGGTTTTATTGCCGATTAAAGATATTAAAATATTAAAGTTAAAATTTACCAGGTTCGTTTTAACCCAGCGTGTAAGTCTGTAGGAAAGAGGCATCACTAAATGCTTTAAAATGATAAGGACCAATATTTACAAATTAACAAAAAATATTTATTACCACACATAAACAATTAAGTTATACAGTGTAAAATGATTACTATTCTCATAACCACATGTATCTTTAATAACGTGTTAAATGGTTAATATTCTTTAAGTAGCAAATTGGGTCCTCACCTTAATAGGTATGTATCATTTAAGTGATATTTAATTTAAATTTAAACTTAAAATAGTACTGTCTTATCAACACGATAGTAAAGACTGACTTACCCCAATTCGGCATTGCTACGGGAAACTAACATCGCTCCATTTTTTCCGCAGGGCGGCTCGAAAGCCCCAACCCCAGAGGGGGGCCCGAGGGCCACTTTCTCTCTCTGCAAAAAAATCTCGTCTATCTCTGTCTCTCAAAATTTCATTTCTTCCTCTTAATATTAATCTCAACTTTTCCATATTCCTATCTACCTTCCAATCATAATATTTTCTTATTCATCTTAAACTCCACCTACGTCTTAAAACTTTTTCCTAGTGGCTATAATATTTCTTTATTAAATTTCAGAAACTCTCATTGGACCTATACTTTTCTCACATTTTTCCCTTTTCCTTTCTTTCATTTTTCTTATATTTTATTTTTCTTACCACCTCCTCTAACTTTTCTATAACTCAACACTACTTACTGTGAGTGTACTGTGGCACAAATTCCTTTCAATTCTTATTCCTTATTCTAAGGGGCTTTTTCCGACTGACCCTCGTCCAAACTCTTTTCACCGAGGCACGAATACTATTCAACATATCCCTTTCATTACTAGCAATATCCCTCACCTCTACGCAACTAACTCCTCTCAAAGGGCGCCTCTTTATGGGAGCGGTCTTTTTAACTCATCGGTTACTCAGTCAAAGGACACGGCGGCGGCTATTTTTTAAACTTTTCCCTTACACCATAAATATATTTTTATTGCTTACGTTTCCTTTCTTAGGCTGACCACTACAACCGACTAATATCTAACCTTCCTCTCCGTGTACAGTTTTTATAGCCGACTACTTTTCTTATTTCTTGCCCTTTTCACAACGTTTTACAATGCATAAAGGGATCCCGAAATGGCTTGCAGCTTTTAAAAATCTCCGAGAATCCATTGCTGGCTTGAAGAGCCAGCATATGTACTTACATATATATTTTTTACTTTCACACATACACACGTAATTAAAAATACATTGTATTTAAAAGACATAAATTATAATTTATGATGAAGAATATCTATTCTTCGTCATCACTACTTATTATGTTAGTACAATCCATTGGTTCGGAATTTGTGACAGAAAGTACGTTGCAAGTTTTTTTAACAAAGTTATCCAAGGTACTTTGAACAGTCTGCGTCTTCGTTTCCTTGTATATTGTCCGGAATCGAGCCAGATTTTCCTGAATACGACGACTTGTGAATCTTTCTTCATTTGGATTCATTGCCTCTAATTGTTGCTGTCCTTTATTAATATGATGAAAAGCTGAAGCCATTTCTGAAGCCAATGAAGGTTCATTTGATTTATCGTGTGTATATCGAAACTATTGCATCATTCATTTTTATTATTGAGTCATACATTTTTGCAGTATTGCAGAATATTGCATCATATTTTTTAATAATTATGTAATACGTATAGGTATGTACTGTAAATTAGAGGAACAGTATTTTTGAGGAAAAATAATAATAATTTTTTTTAATTTAAAAATTTCGGTCGAAGTGCGAAGAATACCTGTATAATGAAGTGTTTAAATTCTAGAACATTGTAGGAAATAAGCGATATGTGGTGAGATACCGTTCAATATCTTCAAAGTGATCAAAAAGAAATGAAAAAAGTTAAAAAAGAATGAAAATAGCTTTTTTTGAGTTGGGTGAGACTATTTTAATAGGCATGTTATGTATGGTTTAAGATAACATATGTTTCATAAATTATGTTCTTTGCTCATTTCATATTTTCGCAAATTTCATACTTTTTTTTAATAATGTTACTCAAATTACAGATTACATACTGCTAGTAAACAAGGATCACTGATTTTGTCTTAAGAGTTTATAACCGTTTACTAAACTATCACCTTTTCTCACAGTAAATTATTAATTTATGCAGTAAAAGAAAGTAGTGTATTGTGTGAATCGCCAAAGTTAAGTTATGAGTTTAACTGAGTTATGTTAAGTTATGATAATTCTATCACGAGAATTCAAAATTATACACGTTGTTCAAAAACCAGTGAAACAAAAATGAAGCAAAAAATACCTTTAAAACATTAATTATACCTTTCATCGTTGTAAACAGCAGTTCAAACCTAAATTTCAGTTTCTCATCAATAACCGTCTCATTCATAGAAGTTGTAAAGCATCAGATTTGTAATTTTCCCGAATCTAAAAATCAATCTACGAAATACAATGTACATTGTAACTCGACGAAAGGTTGTTGAGATTATTTTAAAATTCGACTGTTTTAGTGCCTTCGTAAAAAGAGTTGAGAGCTTTATTGCTCTATATAGGGGATTTTAGGGTGCTTTGTTGCATTTAAAACATAATACAATATTTACTGAAAATTTTTATATCCTAATCTTGTAAACAATAGATCAAAGATTCATAATTAATTGGAAATAACGAAGGAAAATGTTGAAATGGAAAAGGGCAGTAAAGGAATTCTCAATATTGCAGTCTCTAAAATTAATCCCGTTCAGTATTCCACTTTGAATGCTTCTTCGCTCCCAGAGCTATGTTAAAGTTTCTACGGCTTCCCAGATACGAACTTGAACATAACCTCTCACAAAGTAAAGTTGTAAACAAACACCGAGTGGTAAGTGATCTGTTTAAAAAATAAATAAATAAAACAATATACCTCATTTATAAGTATTTTTATCAGTACTAATGCTGCAGAACAAGCCTGACCACAAAAACATGCAATGTAACGGCCTTGTATTCTCCATCTTTTATTGGGTACTTATCGTAGAAGTGGAAGAAGTTTACCTCTCTTGGCACAGCTACGTTTTAACCCCTGGACCCCAGGCTCTAACATAGGCGGGAAGGATGATAAAAATCAAATGGATCCTTCGGAAATTCCTGTGCTTGAGTGCACTCACCTAGGTGTCACAGATTTTCCTTGGCCATCTCAAGTGAGAAAACTTAATCTATACATATACTTGGCACAGCTACGTTTTAACCCCTGGACCCCAGGCTGTAACATAGGCGGGAAGGATGATAAAAATCAAATGGATCCTTCGGAAATTCCTGTGCTTGAGTGCACTCACCTAGGTGTCACAGATTTTCCTTGGCCATCTCAAGTGAGAAAACTTAATCTATACATATACTTGACACAGCTACGTTTTAACCCCTGGACCCCAGGCTCTAACATAGGCGGGAAGGATGATAAAAATCAAATGGATCCTTCGGAAATTCCTGTGCTTGAGTGCACTCACCTAGGTGTCACAGATTTTCCTTGGCCATCTCAAGTGAGAAAACTTAATCTATACATATACTTGGCACAGCTACGTTTTAACCCCTGGACCCCAGGCTGTAACATAGGCGGGAAGGATGATAAAAATCAAATGGATCCTTCGGAAATTCCTGTGCTTGAGTGCACTCACCTAGGTGTCACAAAGTTTCCTTGGCCATCTCAACTGAGAAAACTTAATCTATACAGGGTATTTTTCTGTCCTTTTTAACGTAGGATTACGTTCCTGTATAACGGTCCTCCGGAAAGCAAAATTTATGACGCTAAAACCGTCATCACGAGTTATAAATCAAGAGTGGCAGAGTAGACATATGTAACTTATTTTTTTGACAATTAACTTCTTCTGCATAGGGTTATCCCTCATCCTTCTTTTCGTATGTAGGAATTTTATTGTAAAATAAATTAAGTTTAAACAAAAGGTAAAGTTAAGTTACAAAATTAATTAAAGAAGTTATAATTACAAGATAAAAAGAACTTTTTATGTACCACGTTTTTAAATTTTCTGTTGAATCATATAAACTTGACAATTCTCTCTTAATTACACAAACCTTCACTTAATTATTCTTCTTCTCTTTCTTTTATTTAATTTTAATCACTTTTTAGTCGTTTCCACTATCCACAGACTTTGTAAACTTTAATTTTTTATATTATTTTAAAAATTTTTCGCACAATATTTTTTGTAAACAAACTAAATTCACATGTATTCTGTTTTCAAAATCGTCAAACGCCGTTACGCAAAAGTGCAAGCATTGAATTCGATCGAAGCGCCATCTTGCGGATTTTTCCGGCTAAAAGCATTAAAAGAATGCATTGTCATCGTGTTCTGAGCTATTTTAGAAGTTTCAAATGTCTAGCTAGTCGGGAAGTTAGTTAAAAATCGATTGCAAGATTTGTACTGGGCAAACACACACACACACACACACACACACACACACACACACACACACACACACACACACACACACACAAACAAACAAACAAGAAAGCGAGTTAATAAAAACATGGTAAAAAAAGAGGTAAGCAACGATAAGTAATCCTACGTTAATGACTCGCGGTAGTTTCGTTAGAGGAAACTGCCTGAAATTTTTTTCGGAAGTTATCTCCAGTGAACACAACAAACTCTCATCATGTTTTCGGAAAACCTCTTATGCGAGGGGAGAGTCATCTTCTGTTTTCAAAATAACGGTACCTGAGAGTAAATTACTTTATCTATATATATAAAACAGTTCCGTAACTGACTCACTGACTGACATACAACGCACAGAACCAAACCGCTGGACCTAAAGGGCTGAAATTTTGCATGGCGATTCTTCTTATGGTGTAGGGGTGCACTAAGAGAGATTTTTGAAAAATTCTTCTTAGATTTTTTAAAATTAAATTTTTAAGCTGTTTTAGTAACTTTTTTTCAGTTTGCATTTAAAATAATAATTTAAGGGTTATAAAATTTATATCACGAGAAAGATCATAAAGATTCCTTTAAAATGAAATCTTTTTCGAATCTTTATCTCCATTTTTCTGATTTTTGGTGAATTTTTAAAGATTAATTTTTAGAATTTAATTTATTAAATGCTGATCACGGGATTTCTTTTTCTGGTACTTTAAATAAATTTATCGTCACGTGATAACAGCTAAATAGACAAAAAATATTTTTTTTTCTTGCTAATGCGGCAGACGATTGGACATTATCCAAAGAAATATTAATATACAATAAATATATTATGTTCCTCAAACTGTATACGGTGGTTTTATAAATATATTTTTTTTTGTTTTTTTACATCAATTGTATACATTGATCGTCGTATTTATTATAAATATATATATATATATATATATATATATATATATATATATATATATATATATTTATTTATTTATTTTTTGGCATTAATTGCATACATTGACCGTTGTATTTAATTTCAATGTACTCCGTAGCGAAGTGCGGGTTTTCAGCTAGTATAATATATATCATAAAGTTAAGATGCTAAATATTTTTAAGATTCTCCTGTAATTTAATCGTTTGAGTATGTTACATTATCCTACTTCTCCTTACAACTAACCAGAACTATCTGCTTTGAGAGAGTCCTCACAAGTAAATGACCAATTACCTATACCCGGCTTAGTTTTAAAGTCATTTCGACACCGATAGTCTAGTATGCTGTTATTAAAAACGTTGGGCTATTTTACTTTTGAACCATTTATGTGTATTTCTTAATTTTCTTAATCATACAGAATGAATTATAGAGCAAACAAAACCTATGCTTGTCAACAGAGATTAAATTAATCAATTCACCTCATCCCTCGATTAATTCAAATCGAGAATAGAAGCTTACTTGAACAAAGTCCTGGGGGAAATTTAGGTTTCAGACGCAAAGAATAATTGCTTCTACAAGTTGCAACACAATTTTTTACCACCATTATCTCTCTCTCTCTTTCATTTCCACCTACTCCGTTCTGTAACACTTTTCATAATTAAAAGTAGGAAAAGTTCATGCGGTAGGTAACTCCTAGTAAATAGTTTTTACTTCCTTTTAGAAAGAACAATAATAAATCAAAGTGCTTTTTCTTCATCGGAAATAATATTAAATGCAAATAAGAAAAAAAAACTAGTATAAATTCATCTGAGAAAATACTGTATACGAAACAAAAGAGTATGTTTTGAGCAACAGTCCAGTAGCGATGCAAGCCGATTTATGTCATAGGTTCAGAGATGAAGAGGATAAATTTCATTACCAGGAAAGATATTTTCTAGTATAACACTTAAAGCGTGACAGAAAGGACTTCTTCAAAACTCCTGGCTGAAAGAGTAAGGGCCTGTTCACATAGGAGTCCGTGCGAGGCGTTAAGGAAAAGATGACGTTGAGATGAAAATAAACCAATCATAGGCCTCCAAACGATTAGCAATGAACTTTTTAACGCCAATGATTGGTTTATTTTCGTCTCAACGTCATCTTTTCCTTAACGCAACGCAACGCAACGGACTCCTATGTGAACAGGCCCTAATAGATGATAGGAATGAACAGGCAATAGGGATCTATTCTTACGTTTTAAGAATCAGTTTTCAACTGCCCCGGGGTAGTATTCGGTACAGCCCAAGACCTGTTTCTCTACCGTTAGGGGAAAAAACACGATTTTACAGTCATAAACGAGAGCAAAATTGAGATCCTGGTTGTTAATTTAATACATGAGTGATGCATGTCTCATTGTGTTTGAATTATTTGATGTAATAGAAGGAAACACGTTTCGTTTATGCTGTCTTTCGTGCTGAAAACACCGCTAATATGTTTTAAACAGCATTTGCACTCTGTTTCCTTTGATAAAATGTTCTTTGTTAAATGTTTTGTTTTCTTGACACTTTCCTTTGGTCAAACATATATTCTCACAGACAACACATACAATACAACATAATAAGTCACGTCACCTATGCAACCAGTTACTTAAGAACAATAGTCGTTTATTCTTTATAACAGTCTAGTTCTCATAAACAAGAATATAATTAATGCAATTAGATTTTTTTTGGCGTGACTTTAAACGTTATTCGAGATAGGTTGTCACTATAAAAGGCTTAAGAAAAGCAATAAGAAGTTCAAGAAAATTTTCTGACGAATCTATGGGGATTCCCATACCACTTTCATGCTAGACACAATCGTTAAATCTGCATTAGATCACATGATTCAACAATTACAACACATTCTAGGAAAAATCAGGGGGAAAGCTTTTCGCTTGGAAAACCCCTAAAACAACCTACATAAATTTGACGAAATATGACATAGCATTACGTTTCTTCAAGACAACTCAGATTAAAAATGCAAAATGTTTAAGAAAAAATAATTAATTGTACCGATTGATCTTTATTTCCAAGCTAAATTTATTAAATACTTAGTATCATAACACATTTTTACATATATAGTACTGAAGATAATGCCTGTTCAAGTGAAATTCAAAAAGAGGTAAATTAAACTATTTTATGAAAAGAATAATATATTTCTTCTTCAAATTTATTTTGTTATAGTTATCGAGATAAATTAAAAAAGTTATACAATCATCCGAGTAATAGTTATTCAGAAGTTCAAATTGTTTCTAAGCTTAATTCAAAATTTAATGGTCGCATCTAGGACAACCAAAGTTTTATCAAAGTTTTACAGTATTTAAATTGAAGGCTCAGTAATAAAAGTTGTGCCGTTGTGCTTCAAATCTTTCGTATAAAAAAAGAAGTGCATAGATAAAAAGGGTCGAAAATATGTACAATTTTTTAAAGTCATATATTCTCACGCATATAACATTCCATATAAAAAATCTGTATTATTGATTTTTACTTTCAAAAAAATTATTTAGAAGGATATTGAAAAGTAAAATATGCCGTTATACCAAATGATACCTTTTGTATAACTGTGTGCTTTAAAAAAATAAAATTGAGTTAAAGAGAATCCATCATACCTTCATATCATCCTTTATTCAAATCTAATGCAACCAATAAATCAACTCTGTACCTATTGCAAACGTTTTGGTAATCATTAAAGTATATTGCACTGAGAAGGAGTAAAAAAACTAAAGAATAGTCAAAAACATTTTCTGAATAAAGAATTTTTGTAAATTGAATTTATGTTAAAATTTTTTACATTAAAAAAGTAATTAAGAAAATGAAAATGTCTAATTACATACAACAAAAACTATCAGACAGTTTCATGTATTTATTGATTCGTCAAAACTAAATGCATGCATTTTAGCAAATACTGAAAACTAAGTAAAGTAAATAAAAATGTCTTTCCTTTTACTTTTAGAAGCTGTTGATAGAGGGCAGCATTATGCACTTCATTTTATGGAGTGAATGTTAAAAGCAATTAGGGTTTTTTTTTTAAAGCAGAAAACAACCGTTCTTCATTCAAGAAACTTTCATGGTTTAAAATAGCATTAATATGTTTTTTTCAAACATTTCTTTTGATGGGATCGCCTTTGTTGAGATAGGTTTCAATCACTCCAATCAGGCCCAGATTTCCGCATGGGCAAGTGGGGCACTTGCCCAGGGCCCCCAAATTTATGGGGCCCCCTAATTTAGTATTAAGTTGTACATATTTTTGAAAATTTGGTTTTAGGTTAATTCAGTAAAGGTGGGCAGTGGCGGATACAGAAAAAAAATCCTGGGTGGTGCACAGTGCACCCACTATATTCATTTCAAAAGTAAATTTCCTGAATTTATTTATTAACATTAAAAGTAAATTAATTAACACATTATTATTATTATTATTATTTTTCAAATGTTTGACTTGTTGGTCGAAAATTTTTTGAATTTCCGGTCTGAATTTATGGGGGGGGGGGGGCTTGGTGAGTGTCCCACATGTTCATGTGGAAATTACTCCTGGAGGGGGGGGGGGCACATGGCCTCCCTCTGGATCTGTCCTTAGAGGGGGCCCCCAAAGTCTGCTTTGCCCAGGGCCCCATTGGGTCAAAGTCGGGCCCTGACTCCAATCACAAATACTTTGAAACAAAGACGGATGAAAAAAAAATCATTTTTCCTTTTAGTTTTGAAGAATAAGAGATCTCATTTATAAGATTACAAATGTTATTTACACTTTTTTTTTATCTGTAAGCATTTGTGTCCCAGTGGATAAGTAACAGCGAGTAAATTACATACCAGTCTTAGAAAAATTTATACGAAACGACAGTTTTAGTAATATCTCTAAAATACAATCTTCGAGAGAACTAAAAGCTCCACTAAAGCATGCATGAAAAGGAAACGTCGCTTATTGGACTAAATAGATCACATCTTTTTGCTTCTCCTAAATTTACTCGCGTCATGGAAACGGACATAAAATATTCTGATTGAAATGATCTCACATGCAGTTGTAGAATATCTGATACCAGCAGATCGTTTCAACCTAAAATTTTAAGAACTTTTATTTTAACGTCCTTACGTTTTTTTTAAAAGTTTTTCACCTAAATTCTTTAGTTTTAGAAAGTAGCCGAGGTGAGTAGCAAATGTTTATAGATGGGTGTAAGATGAAAATTGTAGAAAAATCAATTATAAGAATAGCATTTCCAGCTACGTGTACAATAGTTGTTCTACCGAGGAAAGGATGAAAATGTATTGGTGGTTTATTACTCAAAGATTACAATTGAATTCGTTGCCAATATAGAGTTAGTACTATTTTAGGGAGTTTCTTATGGGCGGTTACTTGGATTGCATCCGTATGTTCTGTAATAAGCCTAAATATAGTAAATACGAATAGGTGTGCAGTGAATATATGTAGCTTTACAGGCTTTCCAATTTGGTTTTCGAAATTTTTGGGATTACGTTTACACACTGAGTGCCCTAAGCCGTTAGGTGTCCGATTTATAGCAGAATATTTTAAAGATACAAATTTATACGAAAAAGAAATGAATTACAAAATAACTTTAAATTTCAATTCTGACCATGTTGGCAACTCAGAAATGTATGAAGCACAAGTCAAAATGTAAAATTGATGCACCCAAAGAACGCTTCGTTTACGTTATCCTTTTTCTGTCTGGGGGTTAGATCCCTGCTGTTGGCATGGGTGCTCTCAGCAAAACAGAATCAGCTTTAAAGTGTATGCCCGGGTCTAATCAAACGCTAAAGTTTGCAAAATATGACCAAAGCGCTTCAAAACTAACCAACAACTAACCTGCCTCTTCTTCACCTTTCTATCTATCTATATTTCTCTATCAACTCTCTCTCTCTCTCTCTTTTCTATCTATTTTTGTATGTAGACTTGTTTTATACACTGCTGGCCACCCAAATTGCAACACCAAGAAAGACAAGAGATATCACAACAAAATTTATTTTGTAGATAACATGTTGACCAAGTATCAAATGATTAAATTTATAGACTTCTGTGAAGTGTGGTTCCTGCCAAAATCAGTAGCCAGAGTAGCCGCCATTGTTGGAGATCACCGCTGCCACACGCCTCGGCATTGATTCAAAGAGACTTTGGATGAGTTCTTGGGGTACAGCAGACCAAGCAGCTTCCACACGTTGCAAAAGTTGATCTGCTGTGGCAGCTGGGGATGGAATCTGGGTCAATCGTAGAGCAACCATGGACCACGTGTTTTCTAACGGCGAAAGATCCGGAGAGCGAGGCGGCCAGGGAAGCAATTCAATCTGGCGATTGACGAAGAACCGTTGGACAATGCGTGCCACGTGTGGTCGCGCATTATCCTGTTGAAATATGGCTATGGGCAAGCCCTGAAGGTAAGGAAGGACAACTGGCTCCAACACCTCGGAGATGTAGCGCTGGCTGTTTAAAGTACCGGCAATGCGTACTAGAGGTGTGCGAGAGTGATATCCAATACCGCCCCATACCATAATACCCGGTGCAGGACCAGTGTGGCGGTGCATAACGCAGCTGTTCAGCATCCTCTCTTCACGGTGTCTCCAGACTCGAATGCGACCATCGTGGTATTGCAGACAGAAGCGTGACTCGTCAGTAAAGACAATTTCATTCCATTCTTCCGTCCACATCCTTCTGTCATCGCATCATTGGCGGCGGAGACGTCTGTGGTTCTGCGTCAAGGGTAGACAAAGCAATGGACGTCTTGAGGACAGACCACTCTGCTGTAAACGGCGTCGAATGGTACGCGCAGACACTGGATGATGCGTTACAGACTGCATGTGCTGTGCTATGGTTCGTGATGTGACTGAGCGATCCGTCACTGCCATGCGCACAATTTGCCTGTCATCACGTGAAGTGGTGCGCTGAGGTGGATGCGATCGAACACGCCGGTCCGTCGTACCCTCCTGCATCCAACGATCACATATCCGCATTACAGTTTTTTGGTTTCGTCCAACACGACTACCGATTTCCCTGAAAGATAATCCACAATCTCGGTAGGCCACTATCCTTCCTCTGTCGAACTCGGATACTTGATCAAAAGATGATCGCTGTTTTCGACGAGGCATAATTGATCGTTTTTTTGAAAAAACCACAAGAAAAACACAATTGCCGAACTTGAAATCGTCGAAAACTCCAAGCCTTAAATAGCGCTTTGAAGTGGCGCCACAGGCGCGCGTGATGTGCGTCTGCTCTGAAATTCTAATCATTTGCATATCTCACCTCCGCTAATGCATGTTGTAAATTTCATGTTATTTGCATGTTTCCTTCAGGGTGTTGCATTTACAGTGGCCAGCAGTGTATATGATCGGTCTTGGGGTGAATGGGTTGATTGCCTCTGATGCGCAAATAGATAGATTGCACAACGCGCAAATAGGATACTTTTCTCTTGCTGAAGCAGTACATAACAACATAAGCATAACACGAATTGTAAACTTTATGGTGGACAGCACTATAAAGTTTGCAATTATATTAAAAATTTTACTCTGAAATCTTGAAAATTCAGAAATTTGCATTTCAAAGTTAATGCGAACCCTTTTTGTACTTTATAAAATTGTTTTTCCTTTGAAAATAATAAATTAAATATCACTTTTTTCCTATTTCATTCCAATTTCGCTTTTGAGTTGTACCATATGCTTGCTTGAACTTGATTTACGCACTATCTTTTATTATTGTTAATGTTATATTGTCATGTCAACAAAGTATAGTAATTTAATATGATATCCACAAAATATCTTCTCGTTTCATCATGAAAGCCATTTGAACATCCACTGCAGACAAATTTCGATGGAATAAAAACAAAAAAGTCACAAAAGTTGTCACAGATCAAAATCGAATAGGAAATTCTCAGGAACTCATTGCGTACCCTCGATATCTCGCAATAAATAATTTAGAGAGTTTCAATAATGCCATTAGCAAATAGCTTGCAGTAGACAGATATTCATGTAACTGAACGATCATTCTCCAGTTGGACATTATTTTCTGGAGCCTGTGCTATCATAGAATGCCAATTTTGTTCACTGCGTCGTATTTAATTACTTAAAGATTGTTACAGCAACATCATATTGTGTTTAGCGTATTGAGTTTGAATCTCGGTTATGGCAAAGACAGATCTTTGTTCTCCCCTCCGAGGGAGCAATTCTGATTCACCTTTATGTTGTTCCTGTAATAAACTAGCCAACGAAACCGTGCTATGGATAGGTGAATGTCCTCAGATCAGAAGAGATGCGTCTACTCCTGTTGGTGTGTTTTTCGACACACTTTAAAGTGACTGGTTTAATCCATTTAGTAAGTTCGTGGTGGGACAATCAACCCGCTTGGAATCTGGGTTCCAGAACCCACTTTCCCCAAAGCGAATTACCCTGTGAGGTGGGTCTGAACTCGGAGAAGTGGGTTCACCGAACAACTTTTTTCCTGTGCGTACCTCATTAGGAAAAAATATATTGTTTTGATTTCAGCAACATAAAATTATTTCTTTGGCAGTTCTGGCATCCATTATGACCGGGAACGTATAGTGGTCTAATATCGGTAAATATGACGACAATGATTACTCATAAGTTAACAATGATACACTGATTTATTTAACATATCGACACAATTATGTTATACAAATATGCATATTCATATTCATATTATAAAATATGCATATTCATATTCATATTATAAAATATGCACTTCCATTCATTTGAATAAAATAATACGTTCCCGCATCACATTCAATTATTTTCGGAACTCCCCAATCTTCTATCTAGTATATCATTAAACCATTCTTAAATTAGCTAAAGAGCATTTTCAACTGGCAGGACACAGAATACGGAGTCCTTGGATTGATCCTTGTCTCATAATAACCCTTTCGATGGCGCATTTGGCGGGTACACACAAAACGGAAATTCTCCTCCGGACAATTGGGTGTTCATCTGGTCATCGGTGACTCTCGGTATACTACACGGTATGGATTACTGAAGTCTGACGGCAGGTCTCCGGACTTGAGGCCGTCTGGACGATGATCTCTTTGGACATAAACTTATTCTGCTGATGTGGCGGGGCTCTGGGTGGTGCGAGTCTTCATTCTGCTCCTTATCGTCCATGCTGTTAGACTCATTGGCTCCTTTCAGTGGTCATCATTATGGCGCTTCTCAACGGTAGGAATCATGGACTTCTTCACTTAACATTACGGGATCTCTACGACGTCGCTAGGCCCTATCTATATCTCATTTCTAACTCTCTTCTTCTTCTCTCTCTCTCTCTCTCTATATATATATATATATATATATATATATATATATATATATATATATATCTAATATATAAAAATGAATGTTTGTATCTCTGTAATTGTATAGAAATCCACAGTTTAGGAGCAACGATCGTGAAATTTTACATACAGGCGTCTTTAAAAACAGCCGAGGGTCTGAAGAACTTCAAAAATCGAAATTAATTACCGTTGATTTTTAATTAATAAAAAACCAACAATTTGTAAGCTGTTACACTTTCCAATCGTCCAATGTCCAATCGTCTGCCGCATTAGCAAGAAAAAAAGTATTTTTTTGCCTATTTCGTTGTTATGTGAAGATAAATTTATTTAAAGTAACAGAAAAAGAAATCACGTGATCAGCGTTTAATAAATTAATCTTTTACATGCCAATGTTCCTTTTTTGGAACACCATCTTTAATATTTTTTTAAAAATAAACTGATATCTGTCAGTTTGAAAAAATAACCGTATATTATAGAAGGCATGATTGATTTTTTGGCTTTTTTTTTTTCAAATATGAATATTTTAGCGTAGAAAAATTTCTAAAAATCAGCTTTTTTCACAATTTTTACAGTACGTAAGAAAAAAAATTCTATAAAATTCCTAAAAATTCAAATCCACCCAAAAATATCCCCATCGTACTTGCAAAGGACAAGTTTAACGAGTTCATAAAATAAATTAAAATAATAACAAGAAATATTTCCTCAAGACTGCGTAAAAATGCAATGTTCCAAAAAAGGAACATTGGCATGTAACGATATACAAAAGCAGTGATATCACACGTGATCAGTGATTCTGCCGTAAATCAGTGATTCTGCCGTCTGATTACTTAGAAAATTCAGCCGAACTTACAAAGTTGTACGCCCTACAAAAAGGAGACTCTTTAGACTTCGACGCAAATGACATTCGGCAGTTTCTTGGATTACTGTTGTTTAGTGGCTACCACTCAGTACCTGATGAAAATACATATTGGAGCTCTCAGGAAGATTTGCATATCCTAATTGTTAACAATACAATGTAGATATAAATACCCAGAAATAAATTTCGGATGTTAAAAAAGTATTTCCACATTGTTGATAATAGTAAATTGGAACCAGGCGATAAATTAGGAAAAATTTCTCCCTTTTATAAAGAGGTTGGAAAAAATTTTCGTCAATTTCGATTTTTTCATGAAAATATGAGTATTGATGAATCCATGGTTCCGTGTTATGGGCATCGTTCGGCTAAGGTGTTCATACGTGGAAAGCCAATTCGCTTTGGTTTCAAAGTTTGACAAATGATGATCTGCTCAGCAAATGGTTATCCTTATGCTATGTCTATCTACGGTAGAAAAAGTTCGAAAAATGAAAATTTGCCACTTGGATCAAAAGTTGTCTCCGAACTATTATCTTTTATTGACAATCCAGAGAAACGCAAAATATTTTTCGATAACTTTTTTTACATCGTACAGTCTGCTGACAGATTTATCTAACAAAGGCTTTAAGGCAATCGGCACAGTGCGAGATTCCAGAACGGGACAATGTTCTCTTAAAACAGCAAAAGAAATATCGAAATTTCAACGTGGAGAGTTTGATTACCGATGCGATGGAGAAGTTTATATGTGCCATTGGAACGATAGTTTTGTTGTAACTATTACATCAAATTTTATCACTCACAAACCATTAGGAAGAGCAAAAAGATATGTCCGAGCTAAAATAAAAGTTGATTTTCCTTAACCTTACATTATAAAATTATATAATAAAGGAATGAGTGGAGTACACCTGTTGGACCGACTTCCTGGAAGTTATCGACCAAAGTTACGCAGGAAAATATATTACTTTATTCCTTGATCATAGTGTGGCATGTAAAAGGTTAAATTCTAAAAATTAATCTTTAAAAATTCACCAAAAATCGTAAAATGGAGGTAAAGATTCGAAAAAGATTTCATATTAAAGGAATTTTTATGATCTTTTTCGTCATAGGAATTTTGTAACTCTCAAATTATTATTATTTTAAATGCAAACTTAAAAATGTTACTAAAACAACTCAAAAATTTAATTTAAAAAAAAAATCTAAGAATTTTTCAAAAATCTTTCTAAGTGCACTCCTACACTATAAGAAGAATCGCCATGCAAAATTTCAGCCCTTTTATTTCCCGCGGTTTGGTCTGTTCGTTGTATGTCAGTCAGTCAGTCAATCAGTCAGTCAGTCAGTTAGTTACGGAACTGTTTTATATATACATATTATTATTACTATCTTTATATCGTAAAGTTAACCTCATGCCCACGCATTATTTTCCTATGCTTTTTTTTATCTTTATAATAGCGTAATTTTCATATGATTTTAAACAACAATAATTTTTAACTGGCATTCAATTCGCTGTTAAAACTTTATATTTACACCCTATTTAAAAGAAGTAGGGTGTAAATTTTTCAAAGAGGATGTTTCAACACCCAACTTCAAAGAAGTAGGGTGTAAATTGTAGGGTAGAAAGTTGGTAAAATCAAAATTTTGTGCAATGTATTTAATTTCTCGATTAAAAGTAGTGTTTTTCTAAAAATTAATTTATTTCGCTTGAAAAGCTAAATATTTTATGCACGTGGTTTATATTATTATTACTATCTTTATATCATAAAGTTAACTTCATACGCGAGCATTATTTTCATATGCTTTTTTTATTATTATCTTTATAATAGCTTTATTTTCATATGCTTTTAAACAACTATCGTTTTTATTCATATTATGTTGGTTTTTTATTAATTAAAAATTAAGGGTAATTAATTTCGATTCCGGAATTTCTTATTATCTTTATTTCCATATGCTTTTTCATTTACGAATTATTCAAATGTTGGTTAAAAAACTTATGTAATTCATACATTTGCGTGAGTTTAATTATTGTAATTAATAAATTTATATTTCTGGAGAGGATGTTTCAGGTTTTAGTGGTACTATGATGAAAGGCTGAATCTACCAAAATTCTGAGGAGTTTATTATGGAGAGAAAAGGAATTTAATATGTAGAGGATGTTTATAGGAGTTTAATGGGGAGAGGAGTTGAATGGTTTGCAGCCCTCAATCAAACACTTCATTTTTTAAGAGGCAACGCTAGAGTCATATCATGGTTCTATTGGAAATTTCAGCTAAACCTGTAATTTCAGCTTCTTTTTTTGCCCAAATGATAAAAGGCTAAATCTAGCTGAATTCTGAGGAGTTTATTATAATTTTATATATTTTTTTATTGGGTTTTCATTTTATTCATGTGTATAAGATTTCACATGTTTTTTCTATGTTATTTATAACGTGTTTAGTTTTAAATTAATTTTGGTTAGCAAACATTAGACAATTTGACATTTTTACTTTTCAGATTTTAGTGCTTCAATGATGAAAGGCTGAAATTCCTGAATTCTGAGATGTGTATAACATTTCACATATACTTT
Source organism: Dolomedes plantarius (assembly GCA_907164885.2). Classification (NCBI taxonomy): domain Eukaryota; kingdom Metazoa; phylum Arthropoda; class Arachnida; order Araneae; family Dolomedidae; genus Dolomedes; species Dolomedes plantarius. The sequence goes on along the minus strand of OU015492.1, from coordinate 195,449,154 downwards.
TTCTATGTTATTTATACTGTGTTGATTTTGGTTAACAAATATTGTTAAAATCCCGGGCAATGCCGGGTACTTCAGCTAGTATACATTTATATATATATATATATATATATATATATATATATATATATATATATATCGTCTTCGCCTCTCTTAAATATCCTTCTTCCTCTTCCTTAATTCCATCCCTTGGGGATCTTATTGGTAGATTCCTCTGTTTCATTGCCCTCTCTCAGCCCTATCATTGGTCTGAGGGTATATCTATATGATTGACTCTGACCAATCCTTTCTTAGGGGCGTATATATGATTGACTCTGACCAATCCTTTCTTAGGGGCGTATTTCACATTTCTACCTTCATATTGCCATCTTGCTTTCACAAGCTATCTAATTCTCACGCTCCCCGTCTCTGACTCCAGTAACTTCTAGCGAGAACCTTTGACATCTTGCACGTGTAGTTCACCCCCTCTTCTTTAAAATCTCTCTCCCTTCTTGTTAGTGCTAAAATATCTTTGGTTTCTGCTGGGCAGTAATAACCATTTCCTATCGCTAGTATCACTTATCTCGCCTTTCTCCATCTTATCAACTACCTTTCTATTCTATTAACGAGATGTTCTCTTCTTACATTCTGCGTTATTGACACTTCATCGCTCTTTCAACACAAAAATATCATGACCCCGTGACATCCATTTTCTCGAATCTATGCATCAGGCCAGGTCTATGAGTAATCTATGCAGATGAGAAATTGCAAATTCAGCTCTCCAGAAGGTTATATCCATGAGGAAGAATGATTTCTGAGGGTACATGAATTAACTCCTCTTCTCGTTCTTAATTATGCCCAAATCAACAATCTCATGGATCTCATCTGAATTATATTCGGATGCCAGAGGATTAGAAACTCCAAAAACACCAACATGAATTACCTACATTTTTCCTTTAGAAAATGGCAAACAAAAATTTAACATGATGATCTGAAGTTATGGTATTATCACTTCCATAATGGATACTTTGAAGAATGTCAGATTTTACTCATAACCAGGCTTTCTTCAGGTAAACCCTGCATGGCATAGAGTCTTCATCAGCCAATAGCTGAATAGATTCAGTTGCGCACATACACTCACTCATCTTATAAAGTGAAAATAAAATATGTAGCACTGAGTAGTGATTGTTCATGATAAAAACCAACCGTCGTCCACCAAAGTTATAAATGTGCCTTAAAACAGACATAAATTCAAATGAAGCTGCTTCATAGCTTGTTAAAGGTTGCAGGAGATACACATCTGATGAATTGTTACTAATTTGTAACATGTAGAAATAGACTGTGCAGGTAGCCTTTTATTCATGAGAAAAATCAACCATTTATCCATCGAAATAATAAAATATTCATGTAAACAGAATAAAATTCAAATAAAGCTCCTAGAAAATTTGTAGAACATTTTAAAGTAATATTAGGAACATCACATTTTATTATTTTTTCATAATAACTATTGTTACCATTATCAGTGAAAATAAATTGAACTGACTAAAATACAAAAAAAGAGAAAAGTATGCAGGAAATTATCCTGAAATTTTACCAGATTCTTTGTGATACTATCAAACACTTCATTTGACATTCTTCACTTGTTTCGACATCGGCAAATCACTCTCTTGAGAATTATGTGATTTCCACTGGGTAAGGTTTATATTTGCTTCATTGTGTGTAACCTTATTAATCTTGTTCTCGATGAAGGGATCTTTATTACCATCATGATAATGACAAGAGAAGATCTTCTGATTGAAACGTTTCATTTATATTTGAAGAATCGCATGTGATTTGTTAATTGAGTATAATCTTATCAAAAGTTCTTAGAGTCAGCCAGCTCAAGAATTGGCTGACTTTTAGTTGCACATAATTAGGCATCTGTGTTGGTAAATATCTGTTTAAATGAAATATGATGTGTAACAAATCTTAATTCCGTTATATTTAGCAAGGAAAAATCAATTAAAGACACCTTAATTTTCAATCATTATGATATATCTATGGTACCCGGTATAAAGGGCGTAAGTCAAAAAAGGTGATTTTTAGGTATTTGTTTTTATTGATAAAAACAAAACAAAAATCTTTTAACTTGTATAAAAGGTTAAAGTTTATCAATTTTGTATACAAAAGTACATATCTTTGTAGAAAAGACTCAAGTCGTAATTATATATCTGCCATTGGTATAAAAGCCAATAACTTGGTATATTTAAATCACTGTTTTTGACTTAAGTCCTTTATACCGGACACCATAGATATATTTTGTGGATTTAAAAAGATCATTGATAGAAGCTTTATCCGTATTTTGATAGCAATAGCGGCTAACGAAGTTTTATTTAAAAACCTTTTTTTATAACTGTCTTTTATAATTTCATTAGTTTGAACACTGCATTCAGATTTTTTTTCTTTAAAAATGGGGAAAATGACTTTTCTTTTCCTTTTAAGATGAAATTTAATAACTATGGACGAGTTGATTGAGCTGAGTCTTCAATAAATATCTGAAGGCTATTTAGATTTTTTATATTAATAAATGAAAAATGACGTTTCTTTCCCTTATAATGTGCATCAGTTAGAAATAACATATTATTGTTGCGAATACCATGACTTTGGCGCTAGTGTAAGTTTAATTTTTCACCGATAGATAGCATATGATTCCATAATAGGTGATTTAAACATGTAATTCAGCGTAAATTTACCTCATTTAACTCTTGGTAGTTGATATTTGATGTCTCACCTGATTAAGGATTGAAAAAAGTGCGAAAAGTTCTTAATATTCGATGAAAACCAACAGGGAGATAAATCACATATAATGGGAATTAGCACAGTCTTGACACTCAAAAAGGAGTTGCTTCTCGAATGATAACCTTCAAATGAACCATTATGTTCTATTATTTTTTATGTCTATGACGTGAATGTCACATTACGTTATTGTTTCCCTAAAGAGAGAGGAGAAAAAGAAAGCATTTGATTCAATCATAAGCGATTTCAAAATGCAGTCCATGGACTTAACTAAATTATCCGCTGAATGTTTCAGATGTGTTATTCCAGTGATGGTAGACGTAAGGTTACTTATCACCACGAACCCAGGAGCGAGGAATTCTGAATTTTCAATGATGAGCGGTAACGCACATGTAATAACAGTTATCTTCGTCACCCCATCTAAAACAGAAAATCCAATGCAACTTTCTTAAATAATTATTTTGCCGTCAGGTTCAAAAATGAAAAGAAAAGCATAGACTGATGACAGTTGATAGGAGTGATGACTTGCCTGATGCAAACGGAGTAAGTGGTTATTGGATACTGCCTATAAAGATAATTCTGATTTCCGCGCGAGAGAGTAGTACCTTCTAGTCACTATCTGTCTTTATAAGGATGAGACATACTTTAGAAGCTGGTAAATCTCGATTGATGGCAAGGCATTTCAGATCATTTTTCAAAAGAAAAATTGCCTGAATTACTCAACCAAATGTAGACCTTCCTTTCAGTCTCCTTAATTTTGACTTATCGAAAAAGAAAAATGCTTTTAAAGACGAATAAATCTGTGGCGTTATGGCAGATGTTGATATGTCATTTTTTCATGTTTTCAGCAAATTGAAAAAGTAACTTTTGTTGGGAAATAAAAAAATCACTCAATTAAGTTTTTCTATCCAAATATTCTTTAGTTAATACTCATATTCAACCTGAAGCATATGGCTAGTCTTCAATGAAAATTTTCAATTAGGGACTAAAATTTTGCGGGGGGATTGAGAAAAAACTCTTTTATGCATAACAGCATTTGCCAATACGAATAACTTAGTATTATTTCATAATTGCACATATCAGCTTTTGCCACATTAAATAACCAATTTTAAGTGTGACATATCAACTTAAAACATAAAACTGAATTTTTCGGCCATATCAACATCTGCAAGAATGTCACAGAAATACGTTTTTATTCACATAAATTATATTCTAAAGCTTAAATGTTTTGTATAATTTAATATAAGATTAGTGAGAATGGTTTTTAATTAAATAATGGTAATTTATTTATTCTCTTAGTGTCATAACACTACTTATTTTTTTCTTCTTTATGATTTGATCTCGTTTTTGATATTTCATGATTGAAATGGTTACTTCCATTGTAAAGATAATTTCTACCTATTTTGAGGAGGTTTTTTCATTATTATTCTAAATATTTATTTGATTTCTTCATCCTCTGTTTGAGTGTGTTTATTCTATAGTGCAACGATATGCTTTTTATTCCTTTTATGTGATGATTAAATAAAAATGCGCATTGAATAATATAAATTTTTAGGATAGAAGCCTTTGTAGTTACTAATCTTAAGAAATTCATTATTTTCCTATTCTAACACTGAACAGATTTAGTTTTAAAAGAAGTGCTTTTAGGGGAATACCATATTTTTTAATTTATGCTGAATTCATTCACTGTTAAATTTTTGAACTTAAGTAGCGTGATGATATGTATCATATAGTGATATGTATTATAGAACCAGATGTTTATTTTATATTTTATATGAAAGATGGGAATTGTATCATATACGAGAATACTTAGATACTGAATAAACACTCATATGTACGTAATTTTCTTGGGAAATTCAGCTTAAATTATCCAAATCTGAAAAGTAGCAATGCAGCGTATCTTTAGTATAAGGTACGTAACGTTGTTATACGTAGATTGATTGTAAGATAATATGTTAATTCTCATTTGAAAGAATTTAAAATTTTCTTACAAAAATGCTCTGTTGATATAAAAATTTTCTGAATGATTAAGATTTCCGTTGGCATTTTAATTTTTTACTTGGTTATTCAAGTTGACTTCTATAATAATTTTACACATTGATACTTAGTTACGTAAGTATTCAATTTATTGAATTTTATCCCAAAACATTTGGAAAAGAGGGCAGCTCTAATATATCTACGTTTGAATATATATTCAGAGAGAGAGAAAGTAAATAAAAGGAATTTAATATCATAAATATTGAAACAGTTATGTTATACCAATGAAAAATTGTTATATTCAAATTCTACGAATTTAGTTGACTGTCTAACAAGGTGCTACATGAAACATAAAACAAAAAAATCTGTAGTGCACTGATTTTTGGCATGTATTAATGCAAGACAAAGTAAGCTACCATTCCATATTGAGTCCAGATTACCATAGAGAGTTATTTAAAACATGATGCAGCCCAAAAATTTATAATTCCGAATTGCGTATAAGTAAAATTTGATTCGGACAAATAAAACTGAAACGAATTAATTTTATGTAACAACTGCAGAGGTTAAAAAACTATCCCTAGTGCTACTGATAAGATATAGTCTAATGTTAAAACTAGTGATAGTGATTGGCTTTGTAGTGTTTAAACACTACTCACTACATCTTAAACGTTGTCTGTTTTAATTCCCTTATTTTTTCCTTTTATTTTTTGTGTCAGGTGGATTCGCTCCCTCTAAAAATGTATCAATAATATTAATATTTATCTGCATTAAAATGCATTTGAAATATTTTCAGTATTTTCCTCAAATTAATGGTTTAAAAGAATTTTTTTAATCTTTCTGCACAATAATTTGCTAACTTAGCGTGTTGGGGATTTTTGTAATGCAATGTAAAACTATCCTTAGCGTGTTGAATATTTTTGTAGTGCAAGGTAAAACTATCCTAAGCGTGTTGAGTATTCTTGGAGTGCAACGTAAAACTATCCTTAGCATGGTGAGCATTTTTGTAGTGCAATGTAAAACTATCCTTAGCATGTTGAGTATTTTTGTGGTGCAATGTAAAATTATCCTTAGCATATTGAGTGTTTTTGGAGTGCAATGTAAAACTATCCTTAGTATGTTGAGTAATTTTCAAGTGCAATGTAAAACTATCCTTAGCGTGTTGAGTGTGTTCGGAGTGCAATGAAAAACTATCCATATTCCGTCTAATTAATGCAAATTTTATGCTTTAATTCAAATTATCTTAATTTAAGAAGGATATTATGGAGTTATAAATTATTGCTATTTTCTGAGCTGGAATGTATTCTCTTTCCTTGTTCCATGTCCTACTCTTATATTTTGGTCTCTTCTATCAATTCATCCTGTGACATCGTTCGATGTCTTTCGAACTTTCAAATTTCGCTCTTTCTACTCTTCCAATGTACTATCTAAATGTAAGAAATTATTTACCAAATTTCATGAGGTACATAATTGCATTTAGCAAAATTTCTGATCCGTGGGAAAGTTTTACACTCTTTCTACTCCCTGTTAGGAAAATTAAATGTGAGAATGAAATTTAGGCTTAACTCAGTAACATATAACGACAGTAATTCAACATTGATTCATTTGAAACGCACAACGGATTTGTAAAATTTTCGAATTACTGAGATATACGTATGAACTGAGTATACGTATGAACGGCTTTCTACTGCAGCTAAAATTTCAAGAATATTACGAAAAAAAAGTTTGAAACATTTTCTGAATGCAATTATTTTTAAGTTATATCCATAATAAATTTCTTGGCCCTCTTTTAATATATAAACTTTTTTTAATATGTATTTTCCCCGAATAAATAAAATTTCATGAGTTATAATTCTTCATAGTTTTGCCTGGGTTCCATCTGCTTTCGCAAATATAGTCTTTTATGAGCTTTGATCAATGAGGGTTCTACCGGTATGCTGGCACAATTTTTCTTTGAACTCATTTGTCACTTGTCATGTGACACTTCATTTAACAAATGATACAAATGAATAGGAAATAGTTGTATAGAAAAATTGCTCTGAAAACGTTTGGGTAGATGTGAACATAAAGCTTTGCTATTTACAGTTCTAAGGATTGAAATATCATTAACATCCCTTAATAAACTTAATCAGGCATGATTCCATATTTTCACAATCTTTGGATAAGTTATTTTATGTAAGAATGGAAAATATTTTTTCTCCTTGGCATGAGATCTCTGTAAATAATATTGTAAAATCGTCTTTTTTCTGAAAAAAAAATAGTACAAGAGGATAATCGGTTTAATGGCAAACTCCTCATAATAATATATTCTAGAGGTAACCACAGTGTCGTCTGTTCAAACTAAAATATAAAATACTAAATGTAACAAAAAACAATATGATTTGGAAATCCTACGAAAAGTAACCGTTCTTAAATTCAGGAAATCATTTTAAAAAGCGTAATTTTTAAAGACATTTAATTACAATAAATGACATATCTGAGTTTTATGTGTTTGCACACTTTATGAACAAATATATTTTGCTAAAAAACTAAGCTTTAAGAACTACATTATTTTTTTCTTTCCAGTTTTTTATACTTAAAACGAGGTATGAAAAAGCTGGAAAAATAAAACGGAGTTGGTCTAGAAAAAAAAACTTCAAAATTAATTATAGTTAAAAAGATTAAACATTATATCTTTCAAAGCGTATAATTTTTTCAAAATGTTGCTTTATTCTGTTGAAATATTCTTAAATAACTCTATTACTGCTTTTCACGGAAATTTCCAATTTGTGGGCAAGTTAGATTGTAAGCTTTAAAAATTTTCGGCATTATATCTATATATTTAAGTTACTGAGCAGAATTTTTGGGCAGTCCGTGAGAGAAAACTACTACATCAATTTACTTCATAATCTTTCTTAAACGAAAGATTGTAATCAGTAGATTTGTAAAATTTTGTTTTTGTAACCGCAATTTCTATTAATTAGCGAAAATTTACAATTAAAAATTGATTTCTTCGCATGCTCAGAATGTTTAAATCTGTTGTAGTCAGGTACGGATTTCCCATAAGGCCAACCTAGGCCATGGCCCAGGGCGCAGCCGTTAAGAGGGCGTAAATTTTGAAGAAGTAACAACCAAATTATAAAATTTTTATCGATATAAAACGAGAAAGTTCATTTTTTTTCTTTTTCGTTTTTATTTATATGTATCCTAAAAATTTTTATTTGCAATATAAGCATTTTGAAATAACTTTTTCGTCAACTGACTAATTATTTTTTCCTTCTTTTTCTTTCATTCTTTTCCAAAACATCCATTATGAGTTAACGAGAAGGAGGTTAAGAATTCTCGCAATTAGAAGGGATAATGATAGCAGAAAGCAGTCTGACTTGAACCTCACAAAAGACAACTTCCGCTGTATCTTTCGATACATTTGACAAAGAGCAAACAGCCCTCGCTTTTTCCTCCAAAAACATATTTCAGACCAGGGGCAGTCCGATAATATTACTAATGGTTTTTAAACTCCCAACCCATCGTCATCTGTCCAGTAATTGCCGTCCCGTTGTTAAAGGAGCGTGGTATAACGAACGATGGCACCCTCCAGGTTTAGAAACTGTTTCAAGGTGAACGAATCATTGTGTGTACACCGGACTAGGGTGTCTTTCTGTGCAAGGTGTTTCTTTCAAGAAAAATGGACTATTATATTGAAACCGCTAGAGTGTCTGCAACCTGAATGGGTCATCTTAGAAAAGAGACAGTTAATTTTGTCAAAGGGAACCGAAATATTTCTCGGGTCTTTTCTTCTAAATTTTTCCCTGGGAGAAGCCATAACTTGGGCTAATTAGAGTTCCCAAAAGTGAACATCTAAGGGGACGCGTGCCAATCCCGGTTGAGAGGGAATTAAAAGGAAGGAGAGGACGGATGGAGCCTCAAGGGGTTAAAGGGCAGTGCCCGTGTTTGGTTTTGATACGAAAAGAGACTTGTTTTTCCGTTAGAGTGTGATCTGCAAGCTCATTTTGGCTGAGTGCTTTGTCAACCTTTTGCAGTATACAAAACATAAATTGTTGTTGTGAGCTTACTATTTCAGTTAGTTTTTTCATCTGGACCTATAAACATTTCTTGCTATTTTAAACAAAGACCTTTTCTATCGCGTAATTTCCAGATCTAAAGTCTTCAATATTAACAGTTATAAGGTGAGTTTAGTTTTAATTTATTTTTAATATTAACTTGATTTGCTTTGAAAAATGTTTTTATTATTATTATTATCATTATTATTTTGCTTAATTTTTTTAATGAGTGTACTTGATTTTAATTCTGTTAAGTAAAGCTATACCTGGGCTGGGGTCTCTAAACTTTTAGTTATGAAAAGGGATGAAATGTCTTTTGACCGAAAAGTCTCGTGTTGGGTGTTACAGGAGGCTCTAGTAGAAAAAAATAATAATCTAGAACTAGATACGAGTGTTATTAAAAGTACATTATGTTTGTTTAAATAGTTCAATATTTTACCATTTAAAGCTAAGGGTATTTTATACTTTTAGTCTAAATGTAAAAGTGAAAAATATTTTTTAAAAGAGAACTATTTAACTTTTTTTTTATTTTGAAGTTTTATTAGTGTGCTAGTAGCTATTTTTTAATATAAATTATTTTTATTCCATATAGTTATTTTTATGTCAATTAATACATATATGAGAATTTTGCTTTTATATTGTTTTTAGCTCGTTAGTTCAATTGTTTTGCACCAACATTTTTAAGTGTTCTTGTTCATGCTTTTTCTTGTTCAAACTTTTCTTTTAATTACAGATTAAAAGAAATTTAATTTGTGGCAGGTGTGCACACCTGCCATAAATGCCTCTGCAGAAACATATTTTTCCGCACTAAAAAGAATCAAAGATCATTTAAGATCTTTGCTGCAACAAGACAAACTAAACAAGAAGGCACTTCTTTGTATTGAAGCAGATTTAACAAGATCTGTTGACTTCAATGAAACTATTAAAGAATTTTCATGGGCAAAAGCACGAAGGAAAAAATTTTAATTGTAATTTTTAGATAAATTAGAAGAAATTATGTAGAAAAATTTTATTAAAAATATGTTATTCAAATGTTTATTAAGTATATATGTTTCAAAAACTCTTACTATATATTAAATCTAATGTTATAAGTCAAAAATTTAAATGGAAGGAAGGGGGCGCAAAATGGTGCTTTGGCCTAGGGCATAAAAATATGTAAATCCGTCCCTGGTTGTAGTGCTAACCTATTTTATTTAATTTAAATGCATTTCATTTCATTTCCTGTATAATAGATGGCACCACCATTCAATGTCATTTTATGTTGCACGACACCGATAGGTGGCGTGGCAGTATTGTGTCTTGAGAAATTCTCGATTCATGCGAACACTTCGCTCGCTGATCTATAACCGATAGGTGATGAAGGAGATTGAATAAAGTTTATTGTTGAATTTAATATCTGCTTCCATCCGTCTAAATTGGACATCCAACGCAATAACACCGTCTTTAGAAACTCACTGTTCCTGCGCATGCTCACTGACATGCTTTAATGATAAACACGTCTATTCCGAGGAGTCTCTCTAAATCTCTCTCTGCCATTTTTATTTTTATGATAATTATATTTGTGAAATATAAGATTAAACCTGGTGGAAGTTGTTTATTTCGCACTGTTTAATTAGCGATAATTTACAATTAAAATAATTGCTTTCTGCGCATGCTCAGTGACATTTTAAAATCTGACTTTAGATACTCTCTAAGCACGAGGCCGCTTAAACACATTAATTTGTTTCTGCGCATTATTATCATTTTCAACATTTGGCAGTGATGTGTTGAATATAATTTGTGTATTAGTACATTTATTTACTATCTAGCCGTCATGTTTTAACAGGTACCAACTAGTGGTATTCTTTAGTTTCTCCAAAGTAAATGATAATTCCTAAACGTCGAATCATTTTAACTTAAAACATTATTAGATTCTATTGGTATATTCAAAGCCTGAACACATAGCTTCTTAAAATCCAACTTAGGCAACTAGTTTCGAACTAATTAATACTTCATTATCAGTTTGAGTATTATTAAGTGTGATTGTTTCTATGGACAATTCACAAATGTGAGTTACGATACATCCAAACATCCAGAAGTTGATTACCTAAGATTAGTGATTTCTGATTTGTATTTAAATTAAAATTGCTGTTGAGAACTACTTACGTGGAAAAGTGTCTCGTTAAGCATAGATGCGGATAGTCGACCCAAATCCAACATTAAATGCGAAATGAGTTTATCCCGTAGCTGATTCAAAATGGAACATATCTGACATCAAAGATATCTATCAAGCAAATTCCGTGATATGGTTTTAAGACACCCCAGTAACGCAAGATCATCAATATATATCAAAGAACCTGCTCCTTACGTTTGCCCATTTATCACACTACAAAGGAAGATCATTCGTCATTACGCTAGGAAGAAAGGAAAACACCGTGTCCAAATGGAAGATCTTTGGCCTACATGTTCATGTCCTAAGATGAGTTTGAAAAATGGCCCTGGGGGCTAACTGTGGTTTATGAAATGCGAAGATATTTATCACAGAAAATCGAAATTTGGGATTTTGATAACAATATCGTTGGCGGTGCTCTTCTTATGATTACCAAGTTCAAGGGAATATTTCCTCAGGAATCTTATATACAAAAACTTCTACAGGTTTGCAGCCAGAACCATATTCGAATAATTCACTTCAAGAACGAGAATAAGAACAAGGGTTCTAATAAACGCTAAACATATCAAATATTGTTCATTTTTTTCCTTTTTGTCTTGAATTTAAGGATAAAGAGACAGACTGAATTTTTTTGTAGTTCGTGTGACCCTTTAGCAAACTATGTTAGGTATTCCACAACCATTTCTTTAAGACCTTTGACCCTTCAGTGGGAGTGCCAATTTTTGGGAACACCGGCAGGCGCACGTGGCACAAAGTGCAACGTCTCTTTCAACCTTGATTATTCCTTTTGTAATAAGCTTTTTCTTTTGAAATTGAAAATAATGGTTATGAGTTTTATGACAAGATATAAAATGTTGATAATAGTGAGATATATTTATAATTAAAGGCCAACGAATGCAGATACAATCGCCTTATTTCAAAACTGTCCGGTTTGTTGGATCTAAGGACAACTTGTGAATGGATTCCTATTATGCCCCAAAACCTAAAAAAAAAAATGAGATTGTCCATTTTCGTAATATGAGAGGTACCGTATAATAGCTGCACATTTGATAGACTACATCAACTCCTACTTTTGTCGTATTGTAATCCATTACAATCGTTGGTTTACCACGGTAAAATCACGACTAACAATGAATGGAAAGGAATATAGGGGTAAAAAAAAACAGACCTGCATTATAAGGGGTGTAGCTATAAATTAGCACTGCATAGAACATTAAAACCTTACATGTAAAAACAGACCATTCAAAATTATGAAAATGTTGCACTTTGTACACAGGCGCGCCCGCTGAAGGATTTAATTCGTCTTTCACGTGCTATTCTAGACAATGATTTTTACTCTATGGACTACAAACAGTCGTCATGTGAGCTCGGGAACAAAGTTGATAATCTGAATTTTAGAAGTCTGAAGTGAGTGCAGGAAATTAGAGTCACCAGAGCTTAGTTACTAAGACCTTAGGGACTTAGTTACTAAGACCCGAAGACGCAGATCTGAGCAGGAACGCTGGTGAGTTCCGTAGAAAGAAGATTAAGGGCCTGTTCACATAGGAGTCCGTTGCGTTGCGTTAAGGAAAAGATGATATTGAGAGGAAAATAAACCAATCATAGACGTTAAAAATTTCATTGCTAATCGTTTGGAGGCCCTAGATTGGTTTATTTTCGTCTCAACGTCATCTTTTCCTTAACGCAACGCAACGCAACGGACTCCTATGTGAACAGGCCTTAATTCTGTGGCGTTATGGCAGATGTTGATATGTCCGAAAAATTCAATTTTATGCTTTAAGTTGATATGTCACACTTGAAATTGGTTCGTTTATGTGGCAAAATCTGATAGTGGAATTATGAAATAATACTAAGTTATTCGGATTGGCAATTGCTGTTATGTATAAAAGAACTTATACTTCGCCCCAAAAAGAAAATGTTCATTGAAGATTAGCCCTGTGCTTGGGGTTGAATATGAGTATTATATAAAGAATATTTTGATTGAAAGACTTAATTGAGCGATTTTATATTTCACAACAAAAGTTACTTTTTGAATTTGCCGAAAACATGATAAAGTGACATATCAACATCTGCCATAATGCCACAGAATTTAAAAAAAAACCAAAAATACTAGAATTGTAAAGATTTTGTGCCACACGGCGGTCAGTTAACTTTCGATAAGAAGTTACAGAGTGTGAACTTGATAGTCAAAGATTTGTTTATATGTTTTGTTGTTGTTGTTTCTTATGTCGTTTCCTAGTTGGATGTTCTAGATCAGGTCCATATAAGCTTCGGGCTGAAGTGTGCGGTTCCAGTTTAATTAGCACCACAACGGTCGGAGTCCGTGTTAGTTAGTTGTCACCTCAATTTTGACCAAGCACCTCCCAGGGGCAACATCTGGGGGGATCGTACCCTCTTCCACCCTCACTGACCTACATAGAGGGATTTACCTGTCTACGGATTTAATGTGCCTATATCCGGCCTAGACACAGTTTTATATGTTTTTATATGTTGTTGTTTCCTTTAATGGATCCAGAGTACTTCCAAGTTATTTGTTGATTTTCATATTTTAAAAAGTCTCCCTTAATGTCTATAATGAAGTAAAATAAGTGTTCTGCTTACATATTTTAGGCCATTATTTCTCGCAGAATTCCCCTGGCAGTTAGCAAATAACTAGTTAAACAATTTTGTTTTCTTTCAACTCACCGCATATAGTGTATATTTATGTAATTATTCTAATTAAAATATAGCAATTTTTTCCTCTAATCAAGTAATCAATAAAAGTACGACTTTAAAATATGTATGGACCCCATCTCTCAACATCACTCATTCATACATTTTTCTCCCATAGAAAGCAAACTGTTGTCAGGGAAACAATCGAATCCACCATCTGGACTAATAGTTTAACCTCTGAATTACTATATAAGGCTGTTAAAACCTTATGTTCCACCCCGTAAAAAGGGAGACTCACGAGGCTGTACACGTTTATCGTAAACCTCAAATTTGAGCGATATTGCTTTGAACATACCTCTAACATCCCACAATGTTAATCTTCTCTGCCTTAAAGTAAAACGAACAATGGCCAGTCCCTGAATCGAACACAACATCTTAGAAATCGTGAATCGATTTAAAAAAACATCTAGGTTTGTAAACACAGCCCTCTGACAGGCAACCATTTCTTTAAGCCCTTAAAACTATAAGCGTCAAAATCGCGTTTCCAAACCTCGAGACAGATATTTGAAGGCCTTATTTGAATAGTGGTCCAACTCCACTTTTTAAAAAAAGGGAGTTAGCCTCACTTTCATGCATATGCAAGTCATTTCTATCTTATTTTAAAACTGGTTCACCTCAAGCTTATTTCTGCTGCCAACAGAGGGCATTACAAATCAGACTTCAGCAGTCATTTCTCAGCACTCATTAGACTTTAAGGCTCTGTATCTCAAAATGAACAAAAATGGAGTTGGCCCACTATTCAAATAAGGCCTTCATATTACCAACTGATCAACATGGAGATGAGAGTAAGTACTGATGTCAGTAACTGTTCATCATAATTTGCAACTTAAATCCACTGAATATACTATAAGATTGCTCTAAAGTATTATATTGCTCTAAAGATTTCAATTTACCTCTTCTGGAAACTATTTGTAATTTACCCTGATGCTGTATTTTAATCATTGTGATATCTTTTAGACGCTATGATGTATTTTGGTATGATTCCTTATTCTTTAGTTTACCATCGTACGATGCTATGGAGATCGTATGGTTTTCCGTAGAAAAGTTTGTCTAGAATAGCCTTTCAGAAGACAATAGACATGGGATTTATAGAGTATTTCTTTGAGTTAAATGTTAAGGAAATTAGAAACTTTTAAAAAATTTTGACACAGACTAAAGAAATAATGACTATGTTAGTCTTAAAATCACCAGGGTTTATTTTTTTCTAAAATGCAAGCTTTCTCAATAATATGAAAATTATAATATCACTAGCATCGTGCCATAAAGCTGTGATCTAGTTTTCGATCTCGTTATAGGTTCTTTAGAATAATTTTGCCGTCAGATTCACTGAAGACAACGGAATCCCAAAAGCGAAATTTCCTTAATGTATTCAATGTTAATTAACAATTTTAAACCAGCCCAGTTCACAACAGGAAATAATGTAACTTCTATGGTTTGGGTTGTAAATTTATATAGACACTTTTCTAGTGCAGCGAAATAAAAAAATAGTCTTTAACGCTTTAGTTATGAGCTCCTCATATGCGCAACTTCAGTCCATGAGTTCTAAGTATGGTAATTCCTTTTTTTGCAATAGTTATCTTTCCTGTGTGGGTGAAGTTCCCGTAGTTTTTTTAAGTCTTAGCAATTCTATTTTTAACGCAGGATTACATTCCTCCATAACGGTCCTCCGGAAAGCAAAATTGCAGACGCTAAAACCGTTCGTCCGTACCTCGCGAATTATAATTTTGGCAGCGCGCCAAACCCAGTGTGTATCGCTTGGACAAGGAGTAAACAGTTAAACAGAAAAGTACCAAAATGTGTCAAAATTTTGACATACATATATGTATATATATATACATACGTACATATATATATAGATACTTATATACTTAACACATACATACATATACAGAGCCTGTTCGCACATTTTTTTAGACGATTTTGGTAAGCGGTAATAAAAAACCGCTTGCTGCAAAAGATATAATTGCAATTGTACTATGTTTTAAAAGGTCAAAATTATCATCTGCGGCTTGAAAGTTTTGTTTTTATTCAAAATGGCGTTTTTAACAAAGCAGTGGTTCGAAGGCTACATTTATGCTCTTTCCGAAGAGAAATATACATACTCCGTTATCCAAAAACGATGTGAGAGTCATGGTTTTGTGATATCTAAAGCGTCGATAGGTAATATCGTCAACAAGAAAGGAAAAAAAACGTCAAATTGGAGCCTCAAGTGGGACAAAAATTCCAAACAAGTATCCAAGTAAAAAACGGACATCTTCGACTATTGCAAAGGTACGTTGTTTAATGTTAAAAGAAAATCCTCCTAGTCAGTGCCATCAATCTGTGAGACTCCATCAAAACAAAGCTAGCAGTCATACATCAAAATCCACTGTAAATTTCCTAAAAGAAATGGAACAAAAACTGGTATCGAGGCCATACCCTTCACTGATATCCCTACTAAATCTCCCGATGTATCACCTATGGATTTTTGTGCTTTCGGACTTTTAAAATCTGCATTATCCAAACGTCGTCCCAAAACCCTTACAGGACTCTGGAAAGCTGTTCAGGAGGAATGGGATAGAATACCTCTTCTGACACTTCAAAAGGCATTATTATCCTGGAAATTGCGGTGTCGAAAGATAGTTCAGAATAAGGGATGTCAAATAGAACATTTAAAACACAAGAATTTTATGTAATTTAGTTTTGTGAATACAATATACATCGTCTAAAAAATGTGTGAACAGCCTCTGTATACATACAAAAAAGGTAATCAACGAAAAGTAATCCTACATTAATAAAACGTGGTAGTTTCGTTAGAAGAGGCGTCCTGAGATTTTAACTTAGTTATTTGTATATTCTGAAGAATAGTATTTGATTCTTGAAACACAACAACACGACAGCATACAGAATAGAGCTCAAAAAATGATTGACTGATCATAATTTCATTTGGATATTCTGACGAATTGTATTTGATTCAGGAAACACAACAACACGACAGCATACAGAATAGAGCTATAAAAAATGACTGACTGATCAGAATTTCATTTGGACCATAACAAAAAATTCAGAAAAGTTAATTACTCTTTCTCTCAACTTCTTCAAACACATGTTAGTCTTAAGACTTATGTGCTAAGACACGAATCCCTGTGCCATTTTCTTCAACCCCTCGAATGACCATCGGCCAATATTAATAACGTAAAATCATTCTACAGCATCTTACTATACTAAAAGTCAGTCTTGTATGGCAGCACTGTTTAATGAAAATTCTTTAAGTACAATTAAAAATTTGAATAGCAGTCTGAAACAGGGGCATTACAGTAGTATCGCAATAGCGCAAAGTCTTATCTCTGCGCAAAAGTGTCCTTATGAACGCTCTACTTAGTTTAAAATTAAGGAAAAAAATCCTACCAGGCTTGCATTCACTAAGTCCCATCCATAATTTTTCCACACGACCTTATTTTTTAATATGCATATAATAATCCTCGCGCCAGAGGACCATTTTTTTTCCCTACCATGTCCGCCATTTTCTCTCCTCCCCTTCCCCCTCCCTCTTGTAGCCCGTTACTCTTTGGAAGCAATTTTTTTTAACTTCTTTTTTTTTTTTTTTGCCTCTTCATCAAGCCTGAATACCAGTGCCTCCAGGCAGCCGAGGAAATTAAAGATAAAATAATAATGGGTAGAGGGTCCATGCAAAAAAACGCTGCCTTTAAAAAAATAAAGAAAACAGGGGAGGAACCTAACAGGTAAAGATGGTGAAAAAAACACCCGAAAAAAGTATAAAAAAAAGCAACGATGCAGAGGCTTTCATTAATATGATCAGCCATAATTACGGAGTCTAGAGCGAAGACGCAATATCTCAAGTCTCCACGGTAGAGGGGGCTCCTCTTTTTTCATTACGCCACTCTTCTAGCTCCATTTTTTTGTTTCTATTTTGTTTTTTCATCATCTTCTTTTGGCGCGGACTTGCTCTTAATGAACCTTCCTCTCCCGTTATAATGAGGGCGCTTTGCCTACGTACAAAAATAACAATTGTTTAAAAAAAAAAACTTCTGAAAAAAATTCTCAACCGCCGGGAGTGGTGGGAAGAAACGAAAAAAAAAGGAGTAGTTTTTTCCTTTAGTTTCCAAGTGGTGGCTTTAATGAATAAAAAACTAAAGAAAACCTCTTTTTTTCTCTCTTTGTCTTCTTGGAATTGCTCCTGCTTAGTAATTTCAGTCATTCGCATATTAAATTTTTAAAGAGCCCTCCAGCGCTTTTTTTCTTTTTTTTTCCTTTTTTTTTTTTTTTGCTGGGGAAAAATGATTTGTTGAAAATGTACCTTATTAAGTTTTGTGCCGAGTTTTTCATTCGGTACTCAAACAAAACAAATTATTCAACTGCCCGTGTATTATGGCGTCGTCATGTACCACTGTATTCGAAACCGAGATGAAAAGTAGACTCTTAAGTGTCCGGGTTCTTAATCCGGACAATGGAAGGCAATTTATTATATTTATACTGAGATCTCGGAATGATGGAAGGGAGAAGGTAAGGTGAGTGAATGAATACTCAAGCAGAAGAATGACAGCAGTTCACAATGCTAATAGCATTTCATGTACAGAAATACCTTCATGTCACCTTGGAAAACGAAAAACTAAAAATTCCTATCCTCCACAATATTATTATGGGGCTATACATAAAAGGTTATATTTATACTCAGATCTCGAAATGATGGAAGGGAGAAGGTAAAGTGAGTGAATGAATACTCAAGCAGAAGAATGACAGCAGTTCACAATGCTAATAGCATTTCGTGTACAGAAATACCGTCATGTCACCTTGGAAAACGAAAAACTGGGGCTATACATAAAAGGCTATATTTATACTCAGATCATGTAATGATTAAAGGGAGAAGCTAGGGTGAGTGAATGAATACTCAAGCAGAAGAATGACAGCAGTTCACAATGCTAATAGTATTTCATGAACAGAAATACCTTCATGTCACCTTAGAAAATGAAAAACTAAAGATTCCTATCCTCCACAATATTATACTTCACCTTAGAAAATGAAAAACTAAAGATCCCTATCCTCCACAATATTATTATGGGGCTATACATAAAAGGTTATGCTTATACTCAGATCATTGAAGGATAAAAGATAGAAGCTAGGGTGAGTGAATGAATACTCAAGCAAAAGAATGACAGCAGTTCACAGTGGTAATAGCATTTCATGAACAGAAATACCTTCATGTCACCTTAGAAAATGAAAAACTAAAGATTCCTATCCTCCACAATATTATTATGGGGCTATACATAAAAGGTTATATTTATACTCAGATCATGTAATGATAAAAGAGAGAAGCTAGGGTGAGTGAATGAATACTCCAGAAGAAAAATGACAACAGTTCAAAATACTAATGACATTTCTGGAAAACGAAGAATTAAAAACTCCTATCCTCCACAATATTATGATGTGGCTATGCATAAATAATTATACTTATACTCAGATATTGGAATGATAAAAGGGAGAAGATAAGGTGAGTGAATAACAGATGAACGACAGCAGTTCAAAATACTAATGACATTTCATGTACAGAAATATCTTAATGTCACCTTGGAAAACGAAAAATTAAAACTCCTATTCTCCACAATTTTATGATCTGGCTATACATAAATAATTATATATATTCTCAGATCTCGGAATGATAGAAGGGAGAAGCTGAGGTGAGTGAATGAATACTCAAGTAAAAGAATGACAGCAGCTCAAATTTTTAATAGCATTTCATATACAGAAATACTTTCATGTCACCTTGGAAACGAAAAATTAAAAACTCCTATCCTCCAAAATATTATGATGTGGCTATACATACGAGTAAATAATTATATTTATACTCAGATCTTGGAATTATAGAAGGGGGAAGCTAAGGTGAGTGAATGAATACTCAAACAGATGAATGACAGCAGTTCAAAATTCTAATGACATTTCTGGGAAAAGAAAAATTAAAACTCCTATCCTCCACATTATTATGATGTGGCTATTCATAAATAATTATCGCTCCAAATTCAACAATTTAGAATTTTCCTTTCTACTGACTACCCAAAACTGAGATGGCTTAGCAAATGATGGTGACTAAATTTAAATTTACTGATATTTTGAAATATATAATCTAACCCAGCCATACTTAACCATTTTTTTTTCTCGCGGACCGCATGTACGTTACATGTTAACATTTTGTACGTTACATGCATGTTTGCTACATTACGCGGGCCTCAACGTACTAGTACACTATACCTTAAAATATAATAACTTAAAAACTAAAACTCAAAAGTTTAATGTATTCAAACGTTAAATTTTACAAATGAGTGTGACTTTTTATGTTGAGACAAATTTTTGAGTATTTTAGATAAGTAAAGTTTATACATGCTACATGCTACTCTCAATACATTATCAAGGTAAGATTCAGCCGATATCTATATACAGTAAAACCTCGTTTATCCGACTCAAATAATCCTAATATCAATCACTTTAACATCAAATAGTTAACACAAATGAGACTTAAATATCCTCTAGAGGCATCCTGATAGTGGTCTCCCGTTTATGTAATAGTTACTTTTTCCTTTAAGTGATATAAACATTTATAAATATATATATAGTATGAAATATGTAGAATTCAATTATTATTATTTTTTGTTGTAAAATGAAATGCAGTTTTTTTACTTGATCATTAATTTATTTTAACATCTCCTTTAAAGCCTATTATCTCATAAAGACAAATCAGAAAGCATACAAATATTAAATTCTTTTATGCTATTCGCAACTGTTTGTAATTAAAACTATAACTTTTTTTTTTAAATTATGTTTCTGGAGCTATTAATGTTGATGTTAGTGGATGTTATTAAACTCTGAATTTAATTAGACTGATTGAGCAATCCTTTATTTTTATCTTTTAGATACCAGTGAAGATAATTGGCAGCATTACAGAGAAAATCCTGTATGCAGCAAATCACAGGACATAAAGTATCGTTGTAAACATTTAAAATAAAATAATAAAATGAAAATATTCCGCTTTAACTTTTTGCTTCACCACGTAATAAAGTATCAAAGGAAAAACAACATATACAGGTAATTGAAAATTAATTTGAATTTCGTGATTCACAAAATAGAGTAATTTTGAAATCATCCAAGAAAGTGATTTCTGAGCAGGATTGCGATAACATGACTGAAGTATTATTCAGTATGTCTTGTATTCTGAAGTATTTTTTCAATGATTTTATATCTGTGACTCGATAAAAGGGAATAAAACTGAAATGACAATATCTTAATCCAAAAGATGTGAATGACACTTGCAAAAGAGTACTATGCGACAAAAAACTTATTGTTACTAAAATTTAACTAATGAAACGTATTTTAATGTAATGCTCAAAAAATTGTCAAAAGGAATAGCAAAGTTTCCCCGATTACTATCTTTTGAGTACCCGATATGGATAAATTTCTAATACACTAAAATTAGAGAAAAGGAATTAATAACATTTTTTATGAGAAATGATTTCTTAAATTTCGATGGTTAAAATGTTTATAATTTGTTAAATAAAATATTCTGTCAGTAGCAACCCTGTGTAACTGATTTCGTTTTGAATAATATATGTTAGAAAAACAACATTAACTGGTAGGGATCAATTTGATGGAGTATAAAGAATTACCGTGACCTGAAAGAACCTAATATTGTGATTTCAATATCCTTAAAGTAGCATTTTAAGTGTCTGAATTATTTTTAGCAACTTAGAAACCTATGAGGTTTTTAAGACATTTTATTGAAAGTTTGATATCATGTATTATTACTACGATGTAATCAATGTTTATACATTGATACGTATCATACGTACATCTCAATATACGTATCATGGTCTAAAATAAATGTAATTCGATTGGTTTAAAAATAATGCTGACCATACAGGAACAAGAATGAAATTGTTGGAGAGATTACTGGCCAAAGGATTAAATAACTTACCGTGCCAAACTTGAAATATTATAGAAAATCACCTTTTTGATATTATGAATCCCTCTAAATGTAACATCTGGGACATCAGAAATTTTTAAGTGTTAATATGCTTTTAAAATCAAATATGCTTCTTGGAAAATGTAAACTTTGAACTCAAAATAACACTTTTTTTTCTTTAAACGAGGTTCTACAGATAAAAAATTTATATGTATATGATGACGGTTCAAATTAACTTTATTTTGCCATTTTCTGCTGAAAAATATGCGTCAAAATTATACTGCTATTCCTAATGCATTTAATTATGTAGCCAAAAAACAATTTCACAACGTTTAGTAAACTATACCTTTTTCAGTAAGTTTCACCAGCTGAAAAAAAAACCGGCTACAAAGAAGGAAACATTCATGATTTCATAATCTACCTTAATGAACTAAAACACCGGAATTAAAAATTCACTGTATGAGTCCAATATTGTTGCAAATATTGTTATGTATTGCTTCTTAGACGTTGTATATGTGATTTTAAAAGCGCGAGAGAGCACAGTTTGTTAATCCTCTACTAGATGGCACCACTACCAAATTTTTCAAGAATGGAAGAATGGATTGCGGTCTTTCGTCTCAATGAATTTAATTTACCTCCAATAGGGGAATAATTCAAAGATGCATGTACTACAAAAAAAAAATTCATAAAATATATAAACATTCTAAAATTGATTTTGTCTATTCAAAATGAATTTTTTCATTTAACGAAAGATTATAGATTAATTTTCCTTTATTATATAATCAATTTATTATAGATTAATTTTCCTTTAACGTAAGATTAAACGACACTTCCTTTAAAATGTTCTTTAAACACCGACTATATTTATTTATTTAAAATAGCGGCCCGTCCCGACTTTGTCCGGGTTGAACAAAATATTATACCAATAAATTTCCAGTTGATAGCCAATAAATTGTAAATCTTTTTTTACCTTAATAATAACCTAAATAATAACTTAAATTAATTTTGTGTTAGTTAATAATTAAAATAAATTTTTTAAAATAAAAAGGTGTGCCGGAGAACAGCTAGGTTTGAAACGCTAGCGTCAGAACAGAAGCCCACCGCGATAGCACCACGATAAGGATCCTTGAAATCTTCGGAACAAAAAGCGGTAGAAGACAGTAGCGGAAACAATGGAGATTGTTAGGATCAAGCCCCTAACTTTATTTCTACTGATCAGATATACATAATATATAGCCTATGTCCATCTGGAATAATGTACCTTTCAAACAGTGAAAGAATTTTTCAAATAGGTACAGTGGTTCTGAAGATTACCCTCCACGTACAAAATCGCTGTCTCTTTATATATAAGTATAGATATGAAAAAGAAGAAAGAAAACCTATAGTATATCAGAAACATATTTTAAATTTAAGCATATGTAGAAAATTCTATTTTTGATCATTTTACACACAGCAGACAACGAACATTTACATTTAGTACCATGTGGTAAGCAGTGCAGTTTCGTTTAAATCGGAATTTAAACGAAAGCCAACCCGTAAATAAAAGAGTACGATTAGAGTTTGCAACTATTATTTTAAGAAGAAAAGAGAGATTTGTAAACATTTGACAAGCCTTATCAAGTGAGGGTTTTTTCGCTCAAACGGATATTAACTGGGTCATAGGAAACCTTTGAAAAGAAAGTTAGATTTAAAATATTCTAATTGTTTATTACTTTTGTATGATATACTAGCTGAAAACCCACACTTCGCTACGGAGTACATTCCAATTAAATACAACGGTCAATGTATGCAATCAATACCAAATAAATAAATATATATATTTATAATAAATGCGACGATCAATGTATACAATTGATGTAAAAAAAAGTATATATATATATATATATATATATATATATATATATTTATTTATTTATAAAAAAATAGTAAGAGATATTTATTTTTTTTGGATAATATCCAATCGTCTGCTGCATTAGAAAGAAAAAGAATATTTTTTTGTCTTTATGCACGTGACGATAAATTTATTTAAAGTACCAGAAAAAGAAATCACGTGATCAGCATTTAATAAATTAAATTCTAAAAGTTAATATTTAAAAATTCAACAAAAATCAGAAAATTGAGGTAAAGGTTCTAAAAATATTTCATTTTAAGGGAATTTTTATGATCTTTCTCGTGATATAAATTTTATAAGCCTCAAATTATTATTTTAAATGCAAACATAAAAAAAGTTACAAAAAAAGCTTAAAAATTTAATTTAAAAAAATTTAAGAAGAATTTTTCAAAAATCTTTCTTAGTGCACCCCTACACCATAAGAAGAATCGCCATGCAAAATTTCAGCCCTTTAGGTCCAGCGGTTTGGTCTGTGCGTTGTATGTCAGTGAGTCAATTACGGAACTGTTTTATATATATAGATTAAACAAATGTATTCATAATAAAATATATTAAACTTTAAAAAATTTAAGCCTCTTCTTGAACTACTATTTTTCCTACAGCCCTGTTACTTACTCTATTCAATTACTATATTATCTAATATCAGCACCCTCTTAAGTCTTTCTATTGCCATTTCTTTGCTCTTTGAAAAGAAAATATAAGCATTTTTCACTCTTAGATGGGGACCTTTGAAATCCTGATAGCTTAACGATTTTTTAAAACACCTCTATGATTCTATGTAACTCTCACTTAAAAATCAGCAGCCCCACAGCAAAAAAAAAATAAAATAAAATAAAATAAATAAATAAAAATAAAAATTTAAATTATTTAAAAAAATCTTCGGGCTTAAAGATGGGGTTTAATGGTCGGTTTGGTTTGGAGCGCTACGGTCACCTTTTTGCTACACGAGGTCTAATTATACTGGGATCTATAGTTTAAAGCCGATTCCGAACGGCTACAAACATCCACGCCAACAGTAGGACTCGAACCTACAGGATTTGAACCGAATGCCAATGCCCTAGGATTTGGCCATCCCCTGGCGAGCTCCCTGTTATGAACACAGTTTTGATATAACACCCTGGAAACACTGAACTTTTAAAAATTCACTTGCACTTTTATGCTAATAACTACTGTTCTTTATCAGGTCGAAGCACAATGGGAAAAAATGAGAAAAACAAAATATTTCTAAAGACGTATGTGTCGAAAGGAATTGGGAACATAAATGGGTTTCTTCTATCAGAGGGATGGCAGTTAAAATTTATGCTCTTTAAAGACTTCGCAAAGGATCCAAACCGAAATGAAAACAAACAAATAAAGCAAGATGGGGAGGGGGGAAAAAGTCGCAACAAATAGATGGAATTAAAATATAAAGAAATAAATATTTCGAGAAAAAAATAATAATATGATATACCGGGATACACAGTCATGTGCGAATACTTTTCAAAACAAGTGGAAAATATCAAGAGACAGTATAGATGGGTTATAATGGAAAACAGAGGAACAATTTATTATAGATTGCAGCGTTTTATAGAAAATCTGTTATATATACGGGGATAGCTTGAAAAAAAACTTTAGAATCATCAGAACATTTAAATATATATATATATATATATATATATATATATATATATATATATATATATATATATATATATATATATATATATATATATATATATATATATATATATATATATATTGATGACTCGAAAAGAGACAGCTGCGGAAATGCTTAGTAAAAATGCTGAGACCATGTGATCAGAAAACCGAACTTTGAATTCTTATTCTATTGAAGTGCATATAGGTGCATCATGAAAGATGCATTTATGTGAATCAAATTTCATTAAACTAGAATTCCTCGGCTTTGAGATATTTTCTTTGTGTCCGAGTGCCTAATTATTCTGTAGTGGAAAGAAATGGAGAGGTGAATATAAAAACCAATTATTCTTTTGGTTAGTCTAGGAAAATCAAATTCTTAGTCGAATTGCATTCTTTAATTCAACTTATATATATATAAACACTTTTATATATATATATATATATATATGTGTGTGTGTGTGTGTGTATAATAAATGGGTATTTTGTTACTTCAATTCCTCAAACACGTTTCTTTGCTCTTTTGCTTAATACCTTTTAAGTATTCAAGTGATGAAATAACAATAAATCTCCTACATTGTTAAATACATGTTTATATAACATGCAATTTCTTCACTACATCTTTGCAAAAATTACTTTTCTGAAATGTTTACTCTATATTCTCTCTCCTTATCTACCCTTTCATCGAAAGAAATGCTATATTCTTCTCATATACTTCAGTAGTATGTCTAGAGAATACGCGTTTACCTATTCATAAATTTTATGACAAGACTCACATACTATAGTCATGTATGAAAATGCATGTATATCCTTTCGGCTCGCGTGTCATGAAATATTCAGAGAACTCATAAATCACATTCAAAAGACACCCATGGAAAATTTTCTATCGATTTTTTTTTCTAAAATCCTTCAATCCGAGAGCAGGACATATTGTATGCAGCTTTATTTGATTCGTTTGACATTTTCGCCGTTCATGGTAGAGACTTGTAAGCCTAGTGCATAGGCTGATCTCTGACAATCAGTAAACTTTGAATGGTTTTACAGAAGTGCATTATGAGTTTGGGTTTATTAATCAGCTAACAACGGGGTGCTGTCACCGGTGACTGCCTAGTTGCAAGCCTAGAAATCTTACTTTCCTCATATTGTCCGTGTTAATTTTTAAGTACAAAGTAAGTAATGGAGTTATTAAAGTTTTATTTTGCACTCGCATACGTAAGCACAAAATATAATATTATATATGAGTGGTGTAGGTAAAAATGCTAGCAATCTCCATACCATATCTTTTTGTTTGGTAAAAGGCAAAGAACTATATGTTATGCATTTTCGAAGCTATCAATTTGAAATTATCATTAGAAGTAGGTTTGGTTTGGAGGCCATTTTCTAAAAAATTTTCGTTTACCACTGATTGAAATACTGTAAGACAATATCCTTAACTGAATTTTGAAAAATAAATGGAGATTGGTAGTTTTGATATTACATGACTGATATACATACATACATAAATACATATATATATATATATATATATATATATATATATATATATATATATATATATATATATATATATATATATATATATATATGTATGTATGCATGCACACACTGGTGTTCAAAATTCAGAAAATTTGAACATTTTGTCGAATTTCTGGAAAGTTAATGGACAAATTTTAATAAAATTTGGTATGGATACGCAGTTATATATATATATATATATATATATATATTTCAGGTATTCTCCTCTAACGAAACTACCGAGGGCTATTAACTTAGGATTACTTATCGTTTGCTCAGCTCTTTTTTTCTCTTTCTTTCTTTTTTTTTAACGCATTTTGGTACTTTTCTGTTTAACTGTTTACTGCTAGTGGTTTTGGCGGGCTGAAAAATTGTAACTCGCAACGCAGGACAATTTTTTTCTCTCCTAAGGACTGTTATTGAGGAGCGTAATCTTACGTTAAAATTATAACATACAACAGTCATGGTTTGGTTTGGTTTGGAGCGCTACGGTCATTTTTTGCTACACGAGGGCTAATTAGACCGGGACCTACTGTTTAAAGCCGATTCCGAACGGCTACAAACGTCCATGCCAAGAATGGGATTCGAACCCACAGACTCTGGTTCCGAAAGCCAGCGCCCTAGCCATTCGGCCATCGTCCGGCCAACAGTCATGGTACACACTTATGATCGTTCGTTAGGCTTATTAGCACAGGAATGTCCAGAACCCACGTTGCAAAATCGAACCCAAAGTGACTCTAATATGGGGATGGCCCTCCTCTCACAGTCATACAGCTCTCACAGCGCGATGCTATACTGGAAACGAGGAAGTCTTATGCCTCCCTGTGGCAGTTTGTCCAACTCCTGCAACAATGCAGTTTTCAGATCCTGGGGGGGGGGGGTTTCGGAGGAGGATGGCGAGTTGAAATTGCCCTCCCAAGAGGGTCCCAGACATCTTCAATAGAGATTAGGTCTGAATATATGGATGGTCAATCCATCCGGTGTATATCCTCACTTTCAAGATAATCTCCTTACATCAATGTGAATTCCTTTTAAGAACAGTAGACAGCCGGCCAGTGTTTCGATTCTTCCAGAAACTGTACAGTGCTTTCATCGTAAAGGACTCAAATCCATGATCTATTAGTGCATCATTTTTCCATACGCTATGGTGTTAGGGGGCCCCCCATCCCGAGTTGTGCCTAGAGTCAAGAATTTTCTAAATCGGGCCCTGGCTTTACGTGTTTATATAAGTTTAGTTCCAAAGATTCTGCTTTGGGCTCAGTTAGAACGACATACGGGTGACATTTTATAGTAGTTGAACGCAGTTGGGAGATTACAAAGGAACGATGAAATAAAAACAGAAGACCATTAAATAAAGATGAAATAAAGTCATTGTCCCAGGAGCGTTCTTGCTTCCCAATATCTCGAGACCTCTGTAGATACGCAAAGAGCCCCACATCGGAGCAGGTGGTCCCTTTCCATTACTTCTCCAGAATCGCGTAGTAGACAAAAAGGCTAGGTTGAAATGTCAATGCGGTGTAGATGGGCGGCGAGACAATCGTGTCCCGTAGGCAGAAGGAAGGCCGCAACTGCATCACGTCTTGGTTTATCAGGAAGGGCTTTCCCTCCTCCAACTTTTCAGAGTTGTACTAGTCTGAAGATCCCGAAAGAATATATCTCTCTATTCTAAAAAAAAAATAACTGGCGCCGCCGCCGCTGTCAAAAGCTTGTTACGCTAACTCCTCCGAAACCGCTGGGGGTATGGCGTGAGACTGATACCAATAGATGCAGAAAAATGCGGGGAAGAAAGTAAGACATGTCTCATCTTCGTCGGACTTTCAGTATTTTTTAATTTTATGTTTTGGGGGAAAATATTGACTTTTTCATGTTCAGATTACGATTGCTCGCCAAAAATTAATCGTAGAATTTTGATCTTTTTACATTCTAAGACTACAGACATTTCCCCTTCAAACAAGACCTCATTTGTTTAAAAATAATTTAAAACAGACTAATATTTTCATCAAAATATTAAACCCACTTTTTCGAGAAATATCGTCACATATGTGGATGTAATATCGATGCTCCTCGAGTTTTTATCTTACAAAGAAAATATTTATATCAGCTGGAAGCCGAAGGTTTTCTTATTCATATAAACCTCATTTCAAGTCTATATCTTAAATTTTCGATTTTCAATTGAATTTTAAATCTGAAACAGTGATTCCCCTCCGCAGTGATTCCCCTTCAACAGTAAATGGATTAAAGCTGTTGCATTGCCCGAGAATCACCCCTATGTATCTCACTATTAGCAACTTATTCCTTCAACTTTCTGCCATGATTGGCGCTGTGCTTGAGCGCGCTGCTCGTATGCGATAGTCCCCGGTTCGATCCCGGTGGACGCTCATTTTTACTAATTATTCTAAATATTTGAATTTTATTCTTCTAATTCTTATTATATTTTTTATTTTACTTATCTGAAGAGGGCTTAATTTTTATTTTACTGCTGAGCACATATTTTCTGATGTACATATCTTGCTACTGGAGGTAAAGTCGTAAGACCATCGCATTCCAACAAACTCAATATACCTTGACCTTGATCCTAACAGAGGAGCGAGCGTAGCGAGACTAGGGGCGAAGCCCCTAGTATAAATAAATATGACAACAATGAAACAACAATGAAAAATAATGTTTTGTTTTCTTAACATCATGTACTTTTTAGTTACCATCCAGAAGATGTGGTTACAACGTATCCGTCATATCTTGATTGCATCAGCTAACATTCAGAACTGCCAAGTATAAAGGAAGGGCTTACCCTCCTCCAACTTTTCAAAGTTGTATGGGTCTGAAGATCCCGAACAAATATATATAAAAATAAATATTAAGGAACGATAAGGAAAAATAATGTTTTGGTTTCTTAACATCGTGTACTTTTTAGTTAACATACAGAAGATGTGGTTACAACCTATCCGTCATATCTTGATTGCATCAGCTAACATTCAGAACGCGTTATTGATTGATGACCGCAACTTGTAGTGGTCAAATATCATGAGAGCCACGACGCAAATTTAGTATTGTGGTTTTTTTGAGTTGACCACACTGCATTCTGACTATTTTATAAGTGCCATAACACGAATAACGCGTCGTGGAGGTTTTAAAGAGAGCACTACGCATTGTGAACCTTTTTTCGCTCAATGAGCGCTTTCGTTCTTTGAGCCTAACATATAATCGTAGACATTTAAAGGTTGAGAATCACTGTTTTAGAGACTTACAATAAATCTATGCATACTATAACATAGTAAATTTGACAATTGTTTTAGCCACAATCTTTTAACTTTGACCACATTGAAAATGTTTGCACATAAATGTTTTTTCCATATGTTAAAAAATTTTCAAAATGTGTTTACGGAAAAAAATCTAATTATTTTCTGGTGTTCTTCGATTTTAACAGATCCTATATTATATATATTATTTATATTCCGTTTTCGTAGTAGTTCTTACATTGGTAGCATAACGAAGCCTCATTCATGACTTTAAAAAGCTTGATGGAAAATTTTTACTTCGGTATGAGGGCTTCATTTAATATGGAAATACCTGGGAATAAGGTCTCTTGTAAAGTAACCGAACTGACAAAACACTAGGATGTCTCATGTATTTTTAATGAAAGACATTTGTATTATTTTCGACCCAAATTATTTGACTGTCATCAGTATTTACAGTTCTGATGTACCTGGTTACCTTAAAAAACGTGAAACTTGGAAATACTTCTGTTTGAGAGATATGTATTTATTTTATACTAGAAGGTAACCCGTCATTTTGACGTCATAATGGAAAAAGTATATGAAAGTTAAAAAATATCCCGAATTATCTAACAATATTGCATTTAATCCACACCTTGTAAAAGCAAACCCTTTCATTATTTTTTATTTATTTAGTTTTTCGTGCGATTGGAGTAGTAGACTGCCATCCAGTTTTTTACAGCTCACTATGCGATATGAATACTTGAGCTACTTGATTCATTCACATTCAAGTTTGTTTACTTTCAGAATTCATCGCAAAAGTAAGCAGATTTTTAAAAACTGTTAAATATACAGCTAAAAGCATCCAATTTTTTTAAGTTCTGAATGTTTTATAGAAAAATAGGCTGAACAAACGTGATTTGATGGAGAAGATATTAGTTTTTAGGTAAGAAAAAATTCTGATCCACATCTGAAATTGAAATTAAGCCTAACCGGCTGTTTATTTACTGAGGGCTTCAAATGAAAGATCAGTACAGCCCGGAAGTGTTATACAGAGACAACGGCTATTATATATATAATATGCTGAAAGATAGAATGACTTGAACAGATTACCATACTCCTGTATTCATATTACATATTTTTATGTATACATACATGCATATATATGTGTATGTATATATGTGTGAGTGTGTGTGTGTGTGACAGCGAAAGAGAAAGTTAGAGAGATTTATCGAAATAGCTTAAAATTATGCATTTAGAAACTATACCGTTGTAATTTATACTATTTCCACAAGTGTATGATACATTTTACTTATTCAAGTATGTAGAGCCCATGTAATTTAAGAAACATTAATATGTCTTTATAAATATCAAGCTATTACTATTTCTACAAGTCTATGAAACATTTCTTTTTACAAGCATGCAAGCCATGTGTAAACTGAGGTCTTTATGAATACAAACAGTAAATATTACGTGATTTGTTAATGATAGTTGTAACTCCTCCGTATTATAAACATGCCACAGTAAACTTTCTGATCTAAATAAATAGAAGTAAAAGAAAATGGACAAACAGTTGTTTCAGCCAATTATCATCTCTCGATTCAGTTTAGAAACTGCAGAAAAATCGGGGAGCAGGCAAAAAATCTTGACCTTACTTCATCTATTGTATGAACATACTCGTAAAACTTATAGAGATGGAAGGAAATAATCTATATTTGCGAAATTTAACTGACAACAGCTATGTTACAGGGCAGTTTAACTGACTGAAAGGTAAAATTCTTTAACGCCTTATATTTGTAACCTGTATTTGCTACAATAAATCTTTCCCTTACATGAAAACATAATATATTTTAAGATTTTGCACTATGTTATTCATCTCGCCAATTATCTGCAAAAATAAAGGATTCTGTTGGGAAAATTTGGAGTCCAGCAAACCCCCTATCTTTTAAGCGTCAGAAATATACCATTCTAAAAATGGCAGTAACAATTGCGATTCTTATATTCTTTGATGTACATAAATATGCGCACAACATCATTCTCATCATACGTCATGGAATATTCAGAGAACTCATAAATCACATTCTTAGAACATCTCTGGAAAATCTCATATCGATTTTGCAGCTGCTATTTTTCAAAGCGAGATATATGTATCTTTCATTCGACGCATTTGACATACTCGTTGTGTGTGTGTATGTGTTAAAGGAAGAAACGTTACGAAATGCTGCAAACATGGGTGCAATCCTTTGCAATCAATATTTTCAATCATTTCTGAGTGTAATGTTCCTAAAAGTCATTGTGTTACCATGAAATCTCCAGACCGAGAGATTCGGAAATTTTTGTGTGCTAATTTAGAAATAAATAGAGCTTATAATATTGCGTCTAGACTCTGGACTGAAATTGAGAAATATTAAAGATATTTGAGGGATAATTTACTTTTATGTTAAAATAAATCCACCAAAACAATATATGGTATATCACTCTTGATTATTTTAAAGATGGATAAGCTTTAAAACTTTTTCAAGGTTTTTGTCATAATTTTAGCCTTTTTTTATAGCTGAGAAGAAACAGATTTAAGCTGGTTGCCAAAGAGGTTCAAAGAAACAGTTGTAAATAAGGATATTTAGGGCTCATAAAATGAGGAAATATAAGAACTGGCCTTTGGAAGGGAGAATTAAATATGGCTTGTATTAATGTTTTTGTAGGGAAGACATGCATCGATAATGTTTTGCAGAAATACATGCTAAAGATTGTTTATTAATTATTGAAATCAACGAGGAGATAAATTGTGACCTTGATTTAGTGAGTCCATTAAAACTAATTGCCATCGACTCATGTATGAAGAAAACATTTTGTTCCTGATCAGACCAGGATTTTTTCTATATTATAAAAAAAACGACAAATTATTTTAGTATGGTAATTGTAGAAAGTAAGTCTCTGTTATTGAAGATAAACCACAGACTTTTGGTGGGTCGAGTAATTATATCAGCTATAATATAAAACTAAATACATTTATCCTGAACAGTTTAAGCTGACATTACTGCAATATATACATCATATCTCTTCATAAGTACTTGAAGAAATTCGGACGTTAATCATATACTGCATTCCTTTAAGTTAGGTTAATCGGTGCCTGGGGAGATATAATTATAATTTATAATTATAATTATAACTAATAATTTATAATTAGAATTATAAATTAGAATGAATTACTGCAAATTAATTCCATAAGAATGTCTTGTCATTTAAGTAAGTTATTTAAAAAGTATTATTTTACATGTATTGTATTGAAAGGAGATGTACAAAATATGTTACCCTAAACCTTATAATTTAGTTACAATTTTAAAATTATAATTCCAGAGTTTTTAATTATAATTATAATTACAATTATAAATTATAGTTGCATTACTGCAAATTAATTCCATAAGAATGTCTTGTCATTTAAGTAAATTTTTTAAAATGTATTGTTTTGAAAGGAGATGTACAAAATATGTTACCCTTAACCATATAATTTAGTTACAATTATAAGATTATATTTATAATACACAATTATTTTTTGAGTAGACACTGAAATAAAAACACCTGTGATGCGCCCACAATTGTTAAATAGTCGATGTATATTGTAGACAAACACTTTCGTGGAAATTCGGATTCTAAATTTGATTGCGGCCAGGGCAATTTCCTCATACGATAACTCTAAAGAGTATTCCTGAAGTTGCTTTACATAATTTGAAGTTTTTGGTTTAAAAAATCCTTAAAAACATTTTTCTTTTATGAATGACCTGTTTTGTTATCCATAAGCATTTTTTGAATACTACTGCATGATTTAGATTTCCATAAAATGTCTTTTCAATTTAAAATTACAGTCTATGAGAAGCTTAAGAAGTATTCTAAACTTTTTAATGATAACAGAATGAGCAATTTTAAATAAAATTGACAACCAAGGGACTCCAAATGGACAAAAACACTTGATGGCTCTTCAGAAAGAAATCAAGCAGTCTCTTTACCATGCTGGAAGTTTTAAGAAAACTCCTCCCTCTAAAAATTGATACAGAAAAGGGAATTCAACTGTTAAGTTCCTCCAATTTTTTTCCTTTAGAACCGAAATTTTCTCCCTTACAAATGAATGTCTCTACATAGGATGTAATTATCAGTACATCTCTAATCCCTAACTCCAGTGTTTATCGGCAATGTGTGTGTGTAAACTAATATTGGTCCAACGACTAAATAGTGAAAGTATTTTATATTTTGATAGCATGTCTTTAAAGAAATAGAAATAGTGCTAAGTTAAAAGCCATTATAAAATTTCGTTTCTAAATTAACAGAGAGTAATATCATCTGAACACTGCTTGGCGAGAGAGGAGCTTCGACAATAGATCAAGAGAATAAACTGATACTGATCCAATGATTGAATATTTATAGTCCCTTTGAAATCCTGTTCTTAAATAACTTGGAAAACGCTTGATTATAAATAACTATTTTATTCATAATAAGCAGATTATATGGCTATCTCTATGCATAGAGGCGTTTGGAAGCAGAGTCCCGTATTTGACTGGGGTTTATGAGGCCAATCGGAATCGGCTTTAAATACAATTTTATCTTTGTTCAACCCTCATATATTCAACCTTGGGCCCGTATTCTTGAGATACATGCTATCCCACCCCGTAAGGAAAATGTTAATACAACCTCTGATAATAAAGTTCGGTGAATGGAGTCAGAACGGCCAATCTGGCAACACTGGCGAAACAAAACGGTGCACCTGCGTAGCAGTAGGTGTTGACCATCTGCCCTCACCGTTGTTCAGTTGAGCGTCGTTTGCGTTCCGTGTAAGACTTGTTTTATTAAGTACTTGTTTAGTGCGTTTGTTCCGTGCGACAAATCGTTACCCAGAATTTAGGGATGAGAAAAACGTGTTGTCGTCTTGTGCCACATCACTTGGATTACGATCACAAGCAGGCACGTTTAGAGGCTTCACAGGATTTTGTCGAAACGGCGGATGCGACACCAAACTTCTTGAACTGTATTGTCCCTGAGGATGAGTCCTGGTGTCTCAGGTACGACCCTGAAACGAAACGGCAAAGCATGGAATGGCGTTCTCCTGCATCACCTTGTCGGAAAAGGGTCAGAGCAGAAAAATCACGCATCAAAACGATGGTCATCACCTTTTTTGATAGTCAAGGCATATCCACAAGGAATTTCTACCTGAGGGAACGACGATGAATGCTGAAGGGTACATTGAAATTTTGACCCGTTTTATGAAACGTCTACGCAGGGTACGACCGCAGTACGCACAACAAGGTTCATGGTTTTTTATTCACGACAATGCTCGCCCTCACACAGCGAATATCGTCAAACAGTTCTTGGCAAAAAAGGGGATGGTGCAAATTGAACATCCACCATACTCGCCAGATCTCAATACTCCAGACTTCTTCCTATTCCCACAACTCAAACTCGCTTTGAAAGGAAAGAGATTTGACGATATTCCTGACATCCAACGAAACGTGACGAGGCTTTTGAACTCCATCCCAAAAGAAGACTTCTGGCAAAGTTTCCAGAACATGCATAGCAGATGTCAGCGGTGCATAGTTATGGGAGGTGACTATTTCGAAGGACAGTAAGGTAACTTTCGTTAATATTTCATCTACGTTAATGTTACAGGACTATTCACCGAACTTTATTGTCAGATCTCGTAGGAAGAAATAAAATTACAATGTATTGATTACAGGTCTTGCCTACATAGATGTCTTGTTTGATCATAGCCTTACAAATTATTCGTTTATACACTCAGCGAAACATCTATTAAAATTCTTCCAAGCGGAAGAAAGCAATTTATTTTAAACATACCTAATTATCTCTTCATTTAAAAAAAAATATTTCAAACTAATATTAAAGTTCATAACACGATTATTAAACATTTAGGTAGATAAACCTCCAATTAAAGTATTAGGCCTCTACAACAACCCATAAAATCTTCCCCACTCAACTCCTGAAAATAAAAGCAATCATCAAGGGCAATTACGTCACACTGAAATAAGATTCACAATTCAAAACAGAAAAAAGCAACGAAGAATCTCAATTCTTTGAGGGACGATCCGTTTATTTCCGCGACGAATTTCCCCCTTCGCCCGGGAGAGAGAGGGGAATGAAATACGCTGTACCCGGAAACGGAGAACTTCGGTGCAATAACTGCACTCCCTTAATCCGGAGCAGACTCTAAAGTTAATCGTTTTCTCTCAGGGAGGCGTTTTGCTGATACAGCCATTCCCCCGAATATAAATTTGCCTTTTACTCCGCAAACTGTACTCGGCGAGAATAAATTAAACCCTGTCGGGAAGTCCAGATACAACCTCGACTGCCATGTTTGTTCACGAAATCGAGAAATTAATGATTTTTTAATGGATTTTAGAGAGGTAATTGGATAGCTTTTTTTTATTATTATTATTGTTATTGTTTCAGATGTTAAATGGAATCTTTGATATTGCGAATAGACAATCACGTGAAAAGTTGCTGTTAAGAACATAGAATCGGATGCAACTGCAATATGTTTTGAAATTATATATTCTGTTTGGGAAAAAAAAATATTTAAATGCGCTCTAATGTATTTAGAAAAAAAAAAGGTTTTTCTTATGAACATAGAATGAAATACAACTGAAGTATATTTTGGGATTATATATTCAAAGTTGTGACAGGAAAAAATGTTTAGATTCATTTTCAATTCACAGAAAATGCGAATAAAGGATTGAAGAGTGTAAATAAATAGTTATTGAAGATTAATAGAGTGACTAGTTGGTACCGTCAAAACATGATGGATAAATAGTAATTATGCCGTCAATTATGGAGTTGTGTATTGTTGCCAATATTCTGGTAGTAATTATGCCGTTGTGTATTAGTAAATAAATGTACTAATACACAATATATACTCAACACATCATTGCCAAATGTTGAAAATATATATTCTGTTTGGGAAAAAAAATATTTAAATGCGCTCTAATGTATTTAGAAAAAAAAAGTTTTTTCTTATGAACATAGAATGGAATACAACTGAAGTATATTTTGGGATTATATATTCAAAGTTGTGACAGGAAAAAATGTTTAGATTCATTTTCAATTCACAGAAAATGCGAATAAAGGATTGAAGAGTGTAAATAAATAGTTATTGAAGATTAATAGAGTGACTAGTTGGTACCGTCAAAACATGATGGATAAATAGTAATTATGCCGTCAATTATGGAGTTGTGTATTGTTGCCAATATTCCGGTAGTAATTATGCCGTTGTGTATTAGTAAATAAATGTACTAATACACAATATATACTCAACACATCATTGCCAAATGTTGAAAATATATATTCTGTTTGGGAAAAAAAATATTTAAATGCGCTCTAATGTATTTAGAAAAAAATAAGTTTTTTCTTATGAACATAGAATGGAATACAACTGAAGTATATTTTGGGATTATATATTCAAAGTTGTGACAGGAAAAAATGTTTAGATTCATTTTCAATTCACAGAAAATGCGAATAAAAGTTTGAAGAGTGTAAATAAATAGTTATTGAAGATTAATAGAGTGACTAGTTGGTACCGTCAAAGCATGATGGATAAATAGTAATTATGCCGTCAACTATGCCGTTGTGTGTTGTTGCCAATATTCCGGTAGTAATTATGCCGTTGTGTATTATATATATAATAGCCGTTGTCTCTGTATAACACTTCCGGGCTGTACTCATCTTTCAATTAAAGCCCCCAGTAAACAAACCGCCGCTTAGGCCTAATTTCAATTTCAGATGTGGATCAGAATTTTTTCTTACCTAAAAACTAATATCTTCTCCATCAAATCACGTTTGTTCAGCCTATTTTTCTATAAAACATTCAGAACTAAAAAAAATTGGATGCTTTTAGCTGTATATTTAACGGTTTTTAAAAATCTGTTTAGTGTTGCGATGGATTCTGAAAGTAAACAAACTTGAATGTGAATGAATCAAGTAGCTCAAGTATTCATATCGCGTAGTGAGCTGTAAAAAACTGGATGGCAGTCTACTACTCCAATCGCATGAAAAACTAAATAAATAAAAAATAATGAAAGGGTTTGTTTTTACAAGGTGTGGATTAAATGCAAAATTGTTAGATAATTCGGGATATTTTTTAACTTTCATATACTTTTTCCATTATGACGTCATTATTATTATTATGACGTCAAAATGACGGGTTACCTTCTAATTAGTAAATAAATGTACTAATACACAAAATATACTCAACACACCATTGCCAAATGTTGAAAATCGTATTTTTAACTTTCATATACTTTTTCCATTATGACGTCATTATTAGTATTATGACGTCAAAATGACGGGTTACCTTCTAATTAGTAAATAAATGTACTAATACACAAAATATACTCAACACACCATTGCCAAATGTTGAAAATCGTAATAATGCGCAGAAACAAATTAATGTGTTCAAACGGCTCGTGCTTAGTGAGTATCTAAAGACATATTTTAAAATGTCACTGGGCACGCACAGAAAGCAATTTTTTTTAATTGTAAATTACCGCTAATTAAACAGCGCGAATTGAACAATTTCCATCAGGTTTAATCTTATATTGCATAAACATAATTATCATAATAATTACTAGATAAAAATAAATTTTTATATACCATGTTTTTAAATTTTCTGTTGAATCATATAAACTTGACAATTGTATGTATTAATAAATACTTCTTTAAAATTTTTTTGATGAATTATCCCATCAACTTGAAAGAAAATGAAGTTAATTGGAAGTTAACTTGCGTTTAACTTTTCCCGTCCCGGCCGATAGATGGCTGCACCAGTCTACAAAACAAAATTAACTGAAAATGAATTCAAATATGCTTAAATATGGCTAAAAGTATGAAAAGAAGGCATTGTCATCGTGTTCTGGGCTATTCTAAAAGTTTCAAATGTCTAGCTAGTCGGGAAGTTAGTTAAAAATCGATTGCATGATTTGTACTGGACAAACACACACACACAAACCAGAAAACGAGTTAATAAAAACATGGTAAAAATAAAAATGGCAGAGAGAGAGAGAGAGAGAGAGAGAGAGCGATCTAGAGAGACTCCTCGGAATAGACGTGTTTATCATTAAAGCATGTCACTGAGCATGCGCAGAAACAGGGGTTTCTAAAGTCAGATTTAAACATGCAACTGAGCATGCCCAGGAATCAATTTTTAATTGCAAATTATTGCTAATTAATAGAAATTTCGGTTTCAAAAACCAAATTTGACAAATCTACAGATTACAATCTTTCGTTTAAGACCAAAATGAGGTAAATTGATGCAGTAGTTTTCTCTCCCGGACTGCCCCAAAAGTCGGCTTAGCAACTTAAATATATAAATGACTTGTTTGAAGCGTAATGGTGCATATGCATTCATGCAGAGTTCTCTGCATGGAGACCCCCCCCACTCCTGTCATCACATTAGTCATGGTAACCCTACACGCCATGTACCCCGCCCCCGTTGACACCATTTGACCCCCGGGACCCAGGTATCTTTGATGCTCTGTAGCAGGACCGAAAGAGGAGGCGATCCACGCATATACAGAGTATGCAGTGAACATAAATCACTGGATTCCCCAAGGCACAGCAGAGCAGAGTACATGAATGCAAACGCAGCATAATAGGTAGCTATAGTGTGGGCATGTTAAATCTGCATTCTAGAAAGTCTTCCCTGCGGTATGTGGGTAGAAGGAGGGTATTAGCCCACCAGATGTCGCCCCTGGGATTGCTCAGTCAAAATCGTGGTGTCATCTGGTTAAGTCGGACTCCGACTCTTGTTGTGCCGTTAAAAACAGGAGCCGCATTGCTGAGCCCACAGACATGTGTGGAACTGGTCTGGAATGTTCCGGCTGTCAGAAAACAATTAGCGGTAATATCCGATATTAAGGAACGATTTCATGCAAATTTATGGCATGCATTCTTTTTAGCAAAAGCAAGAGATGGGAAAGAAGAACAAAAAAAAAAACAGTGACAGTTTATCAGAAACCTTTATATAAAAGCTTGCATCAGATGTTGCTGGTGGGATTTCTTTGAGTATTTTTCAGCATATCAAGGAACACACTGCAAGAAAGGCCATTAGTGCAAAGGCAGGAAACTCTGGCATAATCAGAAGCAATTGATAAGGTTTCGTCTACATTACAGGCTCCTCAGCAGTGCATAGCTCACAAGTACAATGCGGGAGAAAAATTCCAAAAGAAAGATGTTTAAAAAGTATCTATTGGGGACTGATAAATTGTACTCAAACCAACCAAATGCAAAAAGACTTAGCGTCATCCACAATTCATTGTTATAAGATCACTGGCGGCCCGTCCCGACTTTGTCCGGGTTGAACAAAATATTATACCAATAAATTTCCAGTTGATAGCCAATAAATTGTAAATCTTTTTTTACCTTAAAAATAACCTCAACAATACCTTAAATCAATATTTCGTTAGTTAATAATTAAAGTTAATTTTTTAAAAGAAAAAGGCGTGCCGGAGAACGGCTAGATTCGAACCGCTAACGTCAGAACAGAAGCCCACCGCGATAGCACCACGCTAAGGATCGTTGAAGACTTCGGCACAAAAAGCGGTAGAGGACAGTGGCTGTAACAATGGAGATTGTTAGGATTAAGCCCCTAACTTTATTTCTACTGAACAGATATACATAATATATAGCCTATGTCCATCAGGAATAATGTACCTTTCAAACAGTGAAATAGTTTTTCAAATAGGTGCAGTGATTCTGGAGATTACCCTCCACGAACAAAATCGCTCTCTCTTTATATATAAGTATAGATATTGTCATTCAAATTTTGTTGACAGTTACGGGTCTCAACACAGAGTCCTATAATTGTGACTGTCTCAAGAATCTGAGAGAGTCTCAAGTTGCCTGAAGAATCTTCGGGCTGCCTAATTCTGTACGACAAATTGGCTCGAGAGTAGAAGAGCATTGACGTCAAAGTTCTACACTTTGTTTTGAACATATCTTTTCCGGTAAAAAAAACAAAAAACAAATGTTTTAATTCTCAAGCATCTTCTAAAGAAACCCCCAACAATATCATTAACTGCCATCGTATGGACTTTAACTATACAAGATTTCTATTTAATCCGAAAAGAAACTAATCAGTGAATGCATAATCAGTGATTGTAACTAATCAAGATTCGTTTGTTTCCTTGAAATATTCTCCAATCAACATGGAGAGAAAGATAAATATGTGTTGCCAGCAACTGAAAACGACGGTGCAACGGTTTTTCACTCTATATTCCTACGCAGATTATCAAATTGTATTTTCTTTGAAAACTGTTCTGCCGAGCCCTTCTATAGCTTTGAACATAATTTCGCCTTTTAATCCGAAAGATTCATTTACCTAGAATAAATAATGCCGGAAAGAAATGGACAGCTAGAATGTTTTTTTACCCCGTCTGTTTCCGGAATGAAAAGCTAAGAAGCGACGATTTAATAACCTTTAAAGAAACTGCTGAAAATAGATTTTTATGGTTCTTTCAATGTTGCAGATTGATTTATAAGCTATTTTTTATAAGTGTTATACAAAACTAATGAAATTTCATTGTGATTGAAGTTACCATCTATCTTCTTTATCACGTCAGAAAATAAAATTGTAACTCTTGTTTATTATTTAAACCTATTTTCAATAAAATTTTAAAGATCTTTATTTCAAAAAGTTATGTATTAGTAAAATGTCAAATTC
This sequence comes from Dolomedes plantarius, assembly GCA_907164885.2. Taxonomy (NCBI): domain Eukaryota; kingdom Metazoa; phylum Arthropoda; class Arachnida; order Araneae; family Dolomedidae; genus Dolomedes; species Dolomedes plantarius. The sequence continues at coordinate 195,407,611 of OU015492.1, read as the reverse complement.
TTCGTCATTTTTTGTCAGTTTCCCTTCTTGAAAAAAAAATATACAGAACCTCATTAATCATAAGTAATAACCAAATAAAATTTTGAAAACAAAATTCAAATAATTTAAAAAAATATTTCCGAAGCTATACCAGATTAATTTATGTTGTTTAATTGTGCGATTATAGGTCAAAAAGTTATTCCTGCGCTAACTTCTAAACCACCTTATACCAATATAGGGAGAAATTGTGGATACCAAATTTATCTAGTGCCTTTTATAATTAGATATACCAATTGTAAATATTATTCTTTGGACGGTATATCAGGTGCATGTTCATACTATTTTATTTTTACCATGTTTTTATTAACTCGTTGTTTGTCCAGAACAAATCTTGCAATCGATTTTTAACTAAATTCTCAACTAGCTAGACATTTGAAATTTTTAGCTCGGAACACGATGACAATGCATTATTTTAATACTTTTAGCCATCTTTAAGCAGATTTGAATTCTTTTTCAGTTAATTTTGTTTTGTAGACTGGTGCATCCATCTATCGGCCAGTACGGGAACGAAAAGTTAAGCGCAAGTTAACTTCCAATTAACTTCATTTTCTTTCAAGTTCATGGGATAATTCATGAAAAAAATTTAAAAAAGTATTTATTAATACATAGAATTGTCAAGTTTATATGATTCAATAGAAAATTTAAAAACATGGTATATAAAAAGTTCTTTTTATCTTGTAATTTATTTAGCTTCTAAAGGTGGCAACTGGCTTGTAACAAAACATTTTTATGTAATATAATGTAACACGGGTATTCGGCAGTCACCACGGGTATTCGGCAGTCACTGCCTGAAACCGATCGACAAACCAAGCCGCTCAAATCGAACAGTCGTGTTCGACAGTACTGTCGGTTTTTTCATGAATCCCTTTGATCGTTATATTGCAAGTCAGTGCATGTCGCATTGAACTGACTGAAGCGGAGCACCTTTTGAGCCAAGCATTCAAAATGAGCATTCGCGAAGAAACATGGGTGTAATATTATGCTCGCCACGAACATTACATTACAATGTTACGTTAGAAGTCAGTTGCCGTTAGAAGTAAGTTGTTTTAAATAAACCTTTCAGTGGCAGTCTAGCAAAATATTCCTCAGCATTACATGCAACTTTTGCGTGGACGAGTGAAGAAGGCGTCATTCATGGTGACAAGGGACTTAGATGTGGGTAAGCAGTTTACTAGTAAGCAGCGTAATTTGGAAGCTTTATTTTCAGCTGTAAACTGTCAGAACTGCCCCAGGTTACTCTTTTTGGAACGGTGGGGAAATATGATCTACAAAGGAGCACGAGTTTTTAGCGAACGGGATAAGCTTAAGTTTGTTCTTGACAATTTCGAGATTGTAAAAAAGGGTTAAATAAAGTGTTTTAGGGGTTTCCGACACGAACATTACATTACAACGTTACGTTCAAGTCAATTGCCGCCTTAAGCTGTTAACAAAATATTTCTCAGCATTACATGCAACTTTCGCGTAGAAGAGTGAAGAAGACGTCATTCTTGGTGACAAGGACTTTAGATGTGGGTAAGCAGTTTACTAGTAAGCAGCGGCTAATTGATAAAAGAAGGTGATAAATAGCCATGAGCAGTTGTTTGCAAAGACATTCAAACAGTCTTGTTTGTTTAAAAGCCAGTTTTGACGCAGATAATCCCGTGCTTGCTTATTAAGCCTCTAACCGAATTTAAGAGAGCCAAAGCGTTAAGCTAGTGATGCGAGAACTTGAAATACAAGAGCTAGTTCCCAGATATGTTAGGAAAATTATTATTACTTGGAAGCTTTATTTTCAGTTGTAAACTGTCAGAACTGCCCCAGGTTATTTTTTTGGAACGGTGGGGAAATATGATCTACAAGGGAGCACGAGTTTTTAGCGAACAAGATAAGCTTGAGTTTGTTCTTGACAATTTCAAGATTGTAAAAAAGGGTTAAATAAAGTGTTTTAGGGGTTTTCGACACAAAAATTACATTACAACGTTACGTTACAAGTCAGTTGCCGCCTTAAGCTGTTAACAAAATATTTCTCAGCATTACATGCAACTTTCTCGTGGAAGAGTGAAGAAGGAGTCATTCTTGGTGACAAAGATGTGGGTAGAAGTTTACTAGTAAGCAGCGGCTAATGGATTAAAGAAGGTGATAAATAGCCATGAGCAGTTGTTTACAAAGACATTCAAACAGTCTTGTTTGTTTAAAAGCCAGTTTTGACGCAGATAATTCTGTGCTTGCTTATTAACCGAATTTAAGAGAGCCAAAACTTATTTAAGCTAGTGATGCGAGAACTTGAAATCCAAGAGCTAGTTCCCAGATATGTTAGGAAAATTATTATTACTTGGAAGCTTTATTTTCAGCTGTAAACTGTCAGAACTGCCCCAGGTTACTCTTTTTGGAACGGTGGGGAAATATGATCTACAAGGGAGCGCGAGTTTTTAGCGAGTTTTTAACGTCGTTTTTAGCGAACGGGATAAACTTAAGTTTGTTCTTGACAATTTCGAGATTGTAAAAAAGGGTTAAATAAAGTGTTTTAGGGGTTTTCGACACTAACATTACATTACAACGTTATATTACATGTCATTTGCCTCTTTAAGATGTTTTAAATAAGCCTTTCAGTGGCATTCTAACAAAATGTTTCTCAGCATTCAACTCTCGCGTGAACGAGTGAAGAAGGCGTCATTCTTGGTGACAAGGAACTTAGATGTGGGTAGAAGTTTACTAGTAAGCAGTGGCTAATGGATAAAAGGTGATAAATAGGTATGAGCAGTTATTTACAAATACATTTAAAAACAGTCTTATTTGTTTAAAAGCTAGTTTTGACGGAGATAATCCTGTATTTTCTTATTAAGCCTCTGACCGAGTTTTAGAGAGCCAAAACTTTAAGCTAGTGATGTGAGATCTTGAAATCCAAGAGAGAGTTTCCCAGACATGTTAGGAAAATTATTATTACTTGGAAGTTTTATTTTCAGATGAAAACTGTCAGAACTGTCCCAGGCTACTCTTTTTGGAAGGGCGGGGGAAGATGATCTACAAGGGACCGCGAGTTTTTAGTGAATTGAGTTTGTTCTTGACGATTTTGAGATTGCAAATAAAAGGTTAAACAAGGTGTATTAGGGGTTTTGTGAGATATTTTACTCATTCTTTTATGCTTCTAATATTATAATATGTGAGTAACTGTGTGACTATTTACTTAACATATGCTAGGGATTTATCCGGATTTCTCCACATTGGCATTCTGCTGAAAATACAACCAAATAACTTTTTCTAATGGTGTATTAAGGAGACAAGGGACCTTTAACCTTATTTTTTTTAATATTCAATATTTTATTGTACATACAAAAGGAGAATATTTATTATTCTTTTCTAGCTTATTTAGGACACTTAGAATTCATAAATAAGTATTTTGTAGGAATAAGACCTGTTTTTCAAAAAGTTTTCCTTTCAAAATCCTAGAATTTTTCAAAATGTTCCATGTGCATTTATTTCCTCCTGATTTCTCCCAAATTTCTGAAGATTGTTTAATGAAGTGTTTGCCACAAAACTATGCATAATTCTTTAAAATTAAAATTGTTTTGAAATTTAAAGACCCTAAAATAAAGTGAAAACATGCAAAAGTATAAAAAAATAACAGGCAGAACAGGAAAAAAAAATATTTAAAACTTTAAATTCACGAAAAAAAAAATTAAATGCACGATTATATTTATACATATATGGTAAACGTATAATAAACAATTTAAAGTTTTTAATTGATATGGAATGCGCATGGAGCATTTTTAATAATGTTAGCAATTTCGAAATATTTTTTGAAAAACAGGCATTATTATGCAAAAAAAAAAATCCTTATTTTGAATCCTAGGAATTATAATGTAGTAAAATAGAAAATTAATTATTCTCAATTTGTATATGGAGTTAAAATATGAAAATTTAAAAATTCGAGGTTGAATGTCCCTCAATTTTTCTCACCTCAAAAACTTAAATAATGTAATAATCTTTTCTAACTCTACCCTGAAAAAATGAGGAATTTATATTTGCAAAAGGATCGGTATTGTAAAATACAGTGAAATGGTTGCATTTAAAAATCCTTATCGTTTCATTTTTGACTAATTTGAGACAATCTTTTAAGTTTTAGGAATCCCAAAAGCACTTCACAAAGTCTCCAATTTTCGAATATAAAAGTGCTTAACGCGAAATAATATGAGGTGAATTAAGTATCCCAACTCAAGCAGAAAAGAAATTTCCCGTTCAATGAGGGTTAATCCGTTTATTTTCGCAAGGGATTACACTCTCCAAAGGGAAAGTAGAAAAAAAAAAATCCCTGTACCCGGAAACGGAAATTTTCTGTGCAATAACTGTACTACCTCAATTCAGATCAGACTACTGCGTTATAATCGTTTCCTCGGGGATGATGAACGCGATATTCCGCTGATATAAATTTGTGACTTAGGTTATAATCTATGCACTTCTTGAATGAATGAAAAGGTGAAATTAATACAGTGGAGTTTCAGGGCACACTGTATCGTCTATATTTGTGCATTGTCTTGATTGCAATGGTATTTTAATGAATTTAAATGTAGTTGGATAACCGCTTTGGGGGATTTTAATTTTGCTGTTAGTTGTAATCAAAATGCATAGCAGTTTTCAAAAATGATATATTGAGAGTAGAGCAGTTATCTACGGTAGCTTGTGCAGTTTAATCAAATCAAATCTACACCATAAACGTAAAGAGTTATTGTTAGAAGCATATTTCAATAGTTAGGATAAAATGAATTCATAGAATGCTAACTTTTTATGCATGCGTTGAATTATGAGAAATTTGGGATGTTATATGCGGTATTGTTATTGAAGTTATATTAAAGCAGGCCAAATAAAGTTTTAGAAATATCAGACATGTTAAGCTGAAAGTAACACGTTTAAATAAATTTCTTCCGCGTAATGGGTTGATTAAATAAAGGGGTTGATTAAATGCAAGGGAGAATCTGTGCAAGACCTTTATGGGAAAATCATGAATCTATTTTTCTGACACTTAAAAATATAGTCCTTGAATAGAAATCACGTCATTTTCAAAGGTTTCTATACTTAGGTAAAAATGCTTGGATATAATGGAGTATTTTTCAGTGCGTAGATAAATAAACATCCGTTTGGGAGGGGGGGAGACACAGGATAATTTTTGTCTAATATAGTTATGATAATATGTGTTATTATGAGACCTCTAATTTCATGGGGGTCTTTACAGACCTTGCCAACCCTATTTCTCTCGTGAGGACTGTAGCAGCTACTCCTTCAAAGAATGGTCAAAATTTTGCTGTAAACTTATTTCACCCAGTTTGGTCATGTTTGAATTTGAAACAATAAATCAAGTGAGAATATAGAAAGATAAATGTGTTAAGTTTGCCTCATTGCGTGCCCCTAAAAATATTTTCCACAGTTACCGTAAAATATACCCTATGAGTCATAGATATATTTACTTAAAATAATCTATGACTCATAGTGTGATATGACTCATAAATGTGTTAAGTTTGCCTCATTGCGTGCCCCTGAAAATATTTTCCACAGTTACCGTAAAATTTACCCTATGAGTCATAGATATATTTACTTAAAATAATGAGGATCATACCAAATTAACTAATCTCTGAGTAAAAGCAAGTAAATTATCAGACAATTTTTATTAATTTCTTTTTTTATTTTTGACGTATCAAACCTCCAATCTAAGTATCAACACCTTCCGCATCATAGAACGATTAAAATCGAGATGTTTGGTAGCCTTTCTTGCCTCCAAGAACACATACGTCTACCAATTTAACAATATTATTCAGTCTAACATTCAAAGCGAGGCAGTCACATATAAAGTCCTTCGGCACTATTGTGGAAGCAGATGAATCGGTTCATTATCCAACAGAATTTTTGAATTCCCTCGATCTGCCAGGGATGCCACCGCACGTACTGCAATTGAAAATCGGCTTACCAATTATCATGCTGAGAAATATCAACCAGCTAAAGTTTTGCAACGTCACGCGGCTTGCAGTAAAAAAATTATTGAGCAAAGTCATAGAAGCAACAATCTTGACAGGACTATTCGAAGGTGAAGATGTCCTCATTCCTCGCATTCCTATGATTCCAATAGATATGCCATTTCAATTTAAGAGATTGCAATTCCCAATTCGATTGGCGTTTGCAATCACCATCAACAAAGCTCAGGGCCAATCTTTAGAATTGTGCGGTTTAGATCTAGACACGGATTGCTTCACACATGAACACTCAACACATAATTGTACTAGAGTCGGCAAACCAGAGAATCTCTATATTTGCACACACAATGGAACAACAAAAAATATTGTATACCTACAAGCATTGCAAAATTAAACATATTAGAAACGTGTGCTTTCTCTTTTCTTTCTATTCCATTTAACCAGACTCAGATACAGCAACGCGTGGCCGGGTACAACTAGTTGAGAATAAAAGAACAAAATATAATCAGATTATGGCATGATAAGTTTAAGATAATTTCGCAATGCTTATATGTGGTCCCCAGTCCTTCATGTTTTTGTTTTAACTAGTTGAATACCCGTGCTTCGTTATCGAGTACATTCAAATTAAATACAACGGTCAATGTTTGCAGTTAATGCCCCAATATATATATATATATATATATATATATATATATATATATATATATATATTATAAAAAATCGTAACGGATATTTTTATAGACAAAATAATGTAGAAGAAAGTATTCAAATTGAATACAATGGTCAATGTATGGGATTAATTTGTACATTTAGTATCCCTAAAACATACTAATTTGAATTAAATTCTTAAAAAATTTCCATCTCAAATTAAATACAACGGGTCAATGTATGGGATTAATTTGTAAATTTAATACCCATAAAACATACTAAGTTCAATTAAATTCTTAAATAATTTCCATCTCAATTAGTCTTGTGGTTAAATTTTATCTTTTACCGTATTTCAATATTCATTTTTGTCAATTTATTTCGTTGTTAAGCACGGGATGCAAAATTAATTTGAAGTATCACAAAAAGAAAAGAGACCACGTGATCGGCATTTAATAAATTAAATTCTAAAAATTAATCTTTAAAAATTCCCCAAACATCAGAAATGCAGGTAAGGATTCGAAAAAGATTTCATTTTAAAGGAATTTTTATGATCTTTCTCGTGATGTAAATTTTATAACCCTCAAATAATTATTATAAATGAAAACTTAAAAAAAGTTACTAAAACAGCTTAAAAATTTAATTTTAAAAAATCTAAGAAGAATTTTTCAAAAATCTTTCTTAGTGCGCCCCTACACTATAAGAAGAATCGCCATGCAAAATTTCGCCCTTTAGTTAAAGCCGTTTGGTATGTGCGTTGTATGTCAGTCAGTGATTCAGTCAGTTACGGAACTGTTTAATATATATAGATTATAAATATATTTACCTTTTACAATAGAATTACACCTAATAAATGTAAATCTCTGAATAAGAAAATGAAATTCAAGCTATGAAAATTAAGGTGACTGCCTACGTTGAAAATGCCATTTTTTTACTATTTTGGTCAATTTTATATTTTGCAAGAATCGTGTAATTCAATCTTTTCTCTTTTCAAAACCGTTTTGATTTTCATTCTACATTAATTAGAAGCAGAGTTATAGCTATTTTTAAAAACATCGTCTGATACAAAATTGAAGTGACAAACAACTTTAAATGCGTTTTTCTCAGAATTATGTTTTTTAGCACAAATCTCTACCGTTATCATGATATCTCACATAATAATGCATATGATTTGATAAAATTTTCAGGAAATATTTTAGATGCTATTGTTAATGAAATGAGGCACAATAATTGATGTATAATAAATATTTTTTTTTTGTTTGGAGCTGTTTTTATAAGGAAAGGAATGACGAATCGGGGAAAATGTTTCATATTGGAACATAAAATTGTCTGTATTATTTTTGCATTTTAAAATTTCTCTTAGATTGAGGGTCATTTTGAAGATAACTGTTATATGCATCATGTGTGAGAAGGAAATTAAAATAGTAGCATTAGAATTTTGTGCAGAGTGATAGGCGTTTTAGATAAATTTCATTAAAAATTACTTCAAATTGACCACTTTATAAAAAAGTATGGTATTTACAGGCAAGTTTTTTTTAAATGCTATTTTACCATAAAAGACCAAAAAATCCTTAAAAAAACAATTTTTTAAAAAAATTGGCTCCGAACGTAGGCAGTCGCCTTAAGCAACTTGCAACGTTATTATTATCCTTCGTATTTTAAATCATCCTTATAATTAAAAGATAAAATTAAGAAAAGATCTAAGTATAGGGCATTTAATTTCAGTTATCTATGGGCAAGAACAGAAGCAGTCAGTGGGGGAAAATAATGTCTGACAGAAAATAAGTATCACGTTTTGAGGAGTTTTTTCTAAAATTTCTTAATGTTTTTCTTTCTGTGAGTGACGATCCATTCATTCCCGCAACGAATTCCATACGCCGGGAGGAAAAGAACGCTGTAAACGGAAAGGAATTTTGGTACAATAAATGTTACGCTTAATCCAGGGCAGGCTGAAAAGTTAATCGTTCTCTTTCAGTTGATCCCTGTCTGTATCCTTGATTATTACTTCGCATTTTACTCGACAAACTGTACCCGCAAAGAATAAATTAAAATCTCAAGGCAGGGATGAAGTACGAAATTCACGTTGTGGTGATTGTGAACGTAGCCTAATGAATGAAGATTTAGAAATTTGTTTTTTCTTTGAATGGGATATAAATTTCGCACAATCATACTATTTAGTCCTAACATAGATATCCCTGCAATATATTTACAATTAAAATAGTATTAAAACTTCCCTTTACTTTTAATAATTATTTTTTTCTAAGAGAAAATTTATCATGTGTTTAAAACATTCCCGAAGTCTGAATTATGAATCATGTTCGTAGCAGACATAAATAAGAAAATAAATTGTTTAAAAAAAGCATTTTTAGTGGCATAAATAATTATATTGTATTGATGGTAACGATTAAAATAACATGACTTATTTCTAATTCGTCCATTCATCGAGTAGTATCTTCGTAATTCAAGCGAATTTGGACATTTCATGACCATAAACGTTGACTTTGTTCTAATAATTTAATTAAATATTTTGATTAAAATATGCTATTAATAATTAGTTATCGGAATTAATTATTCCTCATTGTTTTTAGAAGTAACTATTGTAAAAGAATATTACAACTATTTCGCCAATTAGCCTCTCTTTTCAGACGACAATAATTTTAATTGATTTGCCCTCTTTCAAAAATAATTGAACGTTTTTCTTTTTCTCCTTGGTTTACAGCAGAAAACTTCCACTTAGCTAAATAAGTGACCTTTTTCTGAATATTAAAAAGTTTTACCACATTAAAAATTTTTCTTTTTCAGTCGACATAAAAAAGACAATGCAATCAATTAAAACTTAAGAAGGAATTTTATAAAAAATAATGAAGTTAAATAACTCAGTAGCCCATAGCTTGAATTTAACGTCACTTGTTTTACTCTGTGTTCCCTAATCAGGGAATACAATTTTTAAATAAATGTGACACTGCTCTTAGACAAAATCATAAAACTTATTAACCCTAAAATAAATGTCTAGGGAACAGGTGATCAAGGTTACAATTTTATTTATTTATTTTTTAAATAAATGTGACACTGCTCTTAGGCTAAATCATAAAACTTATTTACCTTAAAATAAATTTCTAGGGAACAGGTGATCAAGGTTACAATTTTATTTATTTAGACGAGAAGGGAAAATTTTTGTGGGTGTGCAAAATATGTATAGAGGTTGTTTGACAACCAGACAGGAAAGGAAAAATGCGGACTTTAAAAAAATTGCAATCTTAGACAGAGTTTCAAGAATGATGAAGTTTAATTAATATGTGATTGAATTACAAATTATTTGAGAAAAATTTATCACAAGAACTGTTGGTTAACATTCCTATGGGTTCCATCTCTCAATATCAATTAATGTTGTCACGCAGGGCCGCCCAGAGGGGGGGGGGGGCAACTGGGGCACTTTGCCCTAGGCCCCCAACTGCCGAAGGAGCCCCAAAAAATTTTTAAAAATTTATTTATTAGATTTCCTCCGAAAGAAAATTCTAAAACTTGTACCGTACTTCAAAATTCAAAATAATCTCCTGAAAAAAGGGGCCCCCCCAAAAAAATTTTAAAAAAATTATTCGATTAATCAGATTTCTTGGGGCCCCCAACAGAAGTTTGCCCCAGGCCCCGTAAAGTCTCTGGGCGGCCCTGTTGTCGCTTAAAAACTAATGAGATAGTTTCTCGAATGAACAGGCTTCACGCCTGTTCATTCAAGTAGGGAAATGACAATTTATTTGACCGTTTTGATCCGGTTGTGTACGATCAACTGCATAACAATGATGTTCTATGGAGTTGATCGCACACAACAGGAATGATTCTCAACTGGATAAGCAATTTATATACCCTGACAGCACATTCTAGAAATATTCAAATTAATTAAATTTACATAAACTGGACCATTCTGGAAACTGCCAGAAAGGAGATGTAAATTAAATAAAGAAAACGTAGCCCGCGACCGGTTTGATTCGAACCACGGACCAAGGGCTCCGAAAACAGAGTCGCTACCTCACAGTCATCGGTTCACTTGCAAGTAATGGAAAGTGCGGCAATATTTAATAAGTTATGTATTCTTGTTGGGTTTCACTCCCTAGGAGTGTTTTCTTTTTAATGTACAATTACGTTCCTCAGTAACGGTCCTCCGGAAAGAAAAACTTCAGAGTCCGTCGCGAGTTATAACTTTGGCATCATGCCAAACCTAGTAGCAGCAAACAATTAAACAGAAAAGTTCCAAAATGCGTCAAAAAAAAAAGAAAAGAGGTAAGCAACAATAAGTAATCCTAAGTTAATAACCCGCATCTGTTTCATATACCGGGTGTGTCATAAATTCGTGCAAAGTTAAAAAATTCATAATAAAAGAAGTAATGCTCGGAAAAATTTTCTGTTTGCGCGAATAAGATCAGAGGGGCATTGGATTTTTTTCTGTGTAAAAAAAAAAAGTTTCCAGTCAATTTATATATATATATATATATATATATATATATATATATATATATATATATATATATATATATATATATATATACCGGGTGCGTCATAAATTCGTGCAAAGTTAAAAAATTCATAATAAAAGAAGTAATTCTCGGAAAAATTTTCTGTTTGCGCCAATAAGATCAGAGGGGCATTGGATTTTTTTCTGTGTTAAATAAAAATAGTTTCCAAAAGTAACCGAAAGAGGGCGCTCCCACGTCATCCTGAGACGTTCTGTGCAAATCAGGCAAACTCAAACAGAAAATCAAACAGATCACAATAACATGAGACTGTGCATTTATTTTAAAGTAACAGATGTTCAACATTACTACCAGTACAAGGTAATAGGCAAGTGTGGCGCGTCACTAAGCCCATTACAGCGGATTGTAGCATTGATGGCAGCGACTGTCTGTCTTATGACATTTTTCAGTTCTACCAAAGTTGTTGGGGAGCCCCAGTACACATGAGACTTCAAGTAACCCCAAACAAAAAATTTCCCGGGGTCAAGTCTGATGATCGTGAGGACCACTGAACCTTACAACCGCGACTTGAATGAAAGATTGATCCAGGAACGTCTTGATATCACATGAAACGTGGGCCGGGGCACTACCCTGCATCAAGGTGACAACAGGTAACGCATGTCTTTCCTGCAATGCAGGCTTAACGTGGTCATGCAAAAGCGCCCTCTTTGGGTTACTTTTGGAAACTTTTTTTTTTTTTACATTGAAAAAAAATCCAATGTCCCTCTGATCCTATTCGTGCAAACATAAAAGTTTTCCGAGCATTATTTATTTTATTACGAATTTTTAAACTTTGCACGAATTTATGCCGCACTCGGTATATATATGCATAACATTTACATACATATATACATACAAAAGAGGTAAGCAACGATAAGTAATCCTATGGTAATAACACACGGTAGTTTCATATATATATATATATATATTGATAGATAGATAGATACATATATACATAACACATACATATATATATATATATATATATATATATATATATATATATAGATAGATAGATAGATAGATAGATACATATATACATTAACACATACATACATATATACATACAAAAGAAGTAAGCAGCGATAAGTAATCCTACGTTAATAACACGCGGTAGTTTCATATATATATATATATATATATATATATATATATATATATATATATTTTATATATATATATATATATATATATATATATATATATATATATATATATATATATGTATGTATGTATGTATGTATGTATGTATGTATGTATATATATGTATGCATATATATATATATATATATATATATATATATATATATATAGATAGATAGATAGATAGATAGATACATATATACATAACACATACATACATATATACATACAAAAGAAGTAAGCAACGATATGTAATCCTACGTTAATAATCCACGGTAGTTTCATTAGAAGAGACTACCTGAAATATAATATTTTTTTATAATAAGGGGTTATTTTTTTACCCCTTAGAATGCAATAAAACTGCAATCTCATAAACCCGTACGATAAAATTATGAAAACAGAATAATATATTTCACTAACATCATCATTATCATCCTCCACAATTTAAATCATCCGTTAAATTATTAGAGAGTATAAAACTCCCGTCATTTATTCACAAGAATAAAAGCAGTCCGAGGGACAATAATACCCGAAGTATCACAAGAGAAATGGAAAAAAAGAAACACACACACACAAAAAAAAAAAAATCTCCCATTTTGTGAGTGACGATCCGTTTATTACCGCGATGAATTTCCCGTCTCGTCGGAAGGAGAATGAAGAACGCTGTACCCCAGAAACGGAGAACTTCGGTGCAATAAACTTCACCCCCCTTAATCCGGAGCAGACTCTGGAGTTAATCGTTTTCTTAGGAAGGCGTTCTCAAACTGAGCCCGCCATTTCCCGGGGTATAAGTTTGCTCTCTACTTGCGCATATTCTCTACCCTCCGTTTAAAAATTGAATGTCGTCGAAATGTCGGGGCACATGCGGCTGTCATGTTTGTGCAAGCGGTCGGGAGGTAATGATTTTTTAATAGATGTTTAAGGGATTTGGAGGGAGTTGCGTTTATTTCGCGTGTTTGTTTGTGAAGGGGAAGTCTTAATTTTGAGGAATCGTGATGTGAAATTGTTGGGATCACTTCTTTGGCACGTATTTTCCTTTCCCCTTAACATATAGTTGGTTGTAAGGAAACATAACTCCAGGATTATTGATTTCCTGACGGGTGTTCTCTTCCATTACATCACAGGGCCATGCTATGATCCCCTATGTAATAAACCTTATTCGATCATTCCTAATGATTGCCGTAAGGTTATTTCGCTTGTTTAGAATAGTTTTAATTTTAATCAAATAAATAAATGAATAATTATTTTTCTCAGTGTGCCTTGAATATATGAAAAACATTTTGCCTACACACGCACTGAAATTTTTATTGGCTTTTTAATATGGGAGAACACTCCCTTTCTTTGTAATTTAATACTGCGAAAACGAAGCAGAATGGAGCGATTTTTGTTCATATACGACAACCCTGAAACTATTAAAATCATAATAAAAGACGTTTCATGGAAATCTCTCCATGGTATACCGAGTAATAGGTATATAATACATTATGTTTTATATGAAAATGAAGCGTTTTGTTGAAAACTCTTCATGAAAATCTCTCTATGGTATACCGAGTAATAGGTATATACAGAGGCTGTTCGCACATTTTTTAGACGATTTTGGTAAGCGGTAATAAAAAATCGTTTGCTGCAAAAGAAATAATTGCAATTGTACTATGTTTTTAAAAGTCAAAATTATCGTCTACGGCTTGAAAGTTTTGTTTTTATTCAAAATGGCGTTTTTAACAAAGCAGTGGTTCGAAGGCTACATTTATGCTCTTTCCGAAGAGAAATATGCATACTCCGTTATCCAAAAACGATGTGAGAGTCATGGTTTTGTGATATCAAAAGCGTTGATAGGTAATATCGTCAACAAGAAAGGAAAAAAACGTCAAATTGGAGCCTCAAGTGGGACAAAAATTCCAAACAAGTATCCAAGGAAAAAACGGACATCTTCGACTATTGCAAAGGTACGTTGTTTAATGTTTAAAGAAAATCCCCCTAGTCAAAGGACAGTTGCAAAATCATTAAAATGCTCGGTGTCCTCTATAAACAAAATGATAAACGTTGATTTAAATCTTAAGAAAGCGAAAAAACGCAATGTGCATCGTCTTCTTCCAAATCATATCGCTGAACGCAGGACACGCTGCAGAATTCTATATGAGAAAGACTTATCCAAAGAAAAATGGAAAACAATTGTCACAATAGATGAATCATGGGTGTATTTAAATGATTGCAACAAAAAGAAGAGCCATTTATTATCATAAAAGGGGAGAAAAAAATTTAAGTACATGGTTCAAAGAATCGAAAGAAAGTTTTTCTAAGGGATTCATGATTGTTGCTGGTTTTTCTTATAATGGCAAGTTAAAAATAAAGAGAGTGGAAAAAATGTCAAGATTAACTCCAAATACTATCAGGAACATATTTTATCGCCAATTTTTCTGAATGAAATACCATCGCTTTACCCACAGTGCCATCAATCTGTGAGACTCCCTCAGGACAAAGCTAGCAGTCACACATCAAAATCCACTGTAAATTTCCTAAAAGAAATGGAACAAAAACTGGTATTAAGGCCATACCCTTCACTGATATCCCTACTAAATCTCCCAATGTATCACCTATGAATTTTTGTGCTTTCGGACTTTTAAAATCTGCATTATCCAAACGTCGTCCCAAAACCCTTACAGGACTCTGGAAAGCTGTTCAGGAGGAATGGGGTAGAATACCTCTTCTGACACTTCAAAAGGCATTATTATCGCGGAAATTGCGGTGTCGAAAGATAGTTCAGAATAAGGGATGTCAAATAGAACATTTAAAACACAAGAATTTTATGTAATTTAGTTTTGTGAATACAATATACATCGTCTAAAAAATGTGTGAACAGCCTCTGTAACACATTATGTTTTATATGAAAATGAAGCGTTTTATTGAAAACGCTTCATGAAAATCTCTCTATGGTAAACCGAGTAATAGGTATATAACACATTGTTTTATATGAAAATGAAGCCTTTTATTGAAAACGCTTCATGAAAATCTCTCTATGGTATACCAAGAGGTATATAACACATTATGTTTTATATGAAAATGAAGCGTTTTGTTGAAAACGCTTCATGAAAATCTCTCTATCGTAAATCGAGTAATAGGTATATAACACATTATGTTTTATATGAAATTGAAGCGTTTTGTTGAAAACGCTTCATGAAAATATCTCTATGGCAAACCGAGTAATAGGTATATAACACATTTTGTTTTATATGAAAATGAAGCCTTTTATTGAAAACGCTTCATGAAAATCTCTCTATGGTATACCGAGTAATAGGCATATAACACATTATGTTTTATATGAAAATGAAACGTTTTGTTGAAAACGCTTCATGAAAATCTCTGTATGGTATACCGAGTAATAGGTATATAAAACATTATGTTTTATATGGTATTCATCTCTAAGTTTAGACCAAAATATCGAATTTATGTCAAACTTTATTGCTGCCCTCTGCTAATTGAAAAGGGAAGATAATGGGAAAATATTTCTAATTAACGACACTGTAAGGCAAGGAAAACGAACTAAAAATGTTGTAATATTTTGGAAACATGACAAAAAATATAAATTTCACCATCAAAAAGCACTCTTTGTTGATCACAGGGAAATTATTCTTTAGGATAATAAGGGATATGATAAATTTTGATTTTTTTAACTATTTATAACAGGAATAGGTTGTAAAGATTCACTATATTATGTGAATATAAACTATGATTTCTATATAATACTGAAGTTAGAATTGATTCTTCATAACTGTGGATGAATAGTAGGTAACACAATAGGTTATGGGTAATCTAATATAGAGTAAATGTGTGCGTCACTAATTAGGCTAGAATTTATAACAACTTGTTGAAATCGTTTTAAACAATGCAGCTGTGTAAAGGGTATTAACCATTTGCTTTCTACTTTTTTAACTAGCTCAGAACATACCAAACGCTTTCTCCCTAGTTATTACCATGTTTTTATTAATTTGCTTTCTTGTTTGTGAGTGTGTTTGTATGTTTGTCCAATACAAATCTTGCAATCGATTTTTAACTAACTTCCCGACTAGCTACACATTTGAAACTTTTAGAATAGCTCCGAACACGATGACAATGCATTTTTTTAATACTTTCAGCCATCTTTAAGCAGATTTTTACCATGTTTTTATTATTTTCAGTAAATTTTGTTCTGTAGACTGTTGCAGCCATCTGTCGGCCAGAAAGGGAACGAAAAGTTAAACGTACGTTAACTTCTAATTAACTTCATTTTCCTTCAAGTTGATGGAATAATTCATCAAAAAAATTTTAAAAAAGTATTTATTAATACATACAATTGTCAAGTTTATATGATTCAACAAAAAATTTAAAAACATGGTATATAAAAAGTTCTTTTTATCTTGTAATTGTTTTTTAAATTAATTATTAGATTACTAATTTTTGAATTTATGTACTTTGAATTTATATACATGAATTGAGTTTTCTGAAGTTAGACCCTAGAATGAAGTTTCATATCCTACACATGGTGTCAACAGTCATGCAGCTTGTGTGCTGATTACAAGCAAAAAAGTTGATCATTGAATGAATTTCGGGGAAATTAAAAGAAACAGCGTTGAACAGAATAAAATTCTCGTTAAGAAAATTTAAATACTATGAATAATATACTAGGAATTATTTTCTTAATTAAGAGAATTTATGTCAGATAAAAAAATAACTTAACTAATCAATATATTGAGAACTTTAATGTAGAAAAATTGCAAATGAATAGGTAGAAGGATTTCATAGACACATTTAAATTCATCTGTAAACAGCTGCTTAAAAGCTACTACAAGTTGATATTTTCTGATTTATGTTCCTTTAAAAGTTTCGTTCATGTAATACAAAGTACATCACTTTCCTTATATCTAAATAAGCAATACTGAGAATTGTTAGTTTCTTCTCTATAAATTCCATGTGAAAAATTTAAAATTCCGTCTTAACTCAAAAAGACTATTATCAATTTATTTGAAGGAAAAAAAAATTCAATTTCACGCTGCGTATTTTCTTTCTGTTTTATAATACACGTTTGAATGGACGAATTGTTTCAAAACTTTCGACTGATAAAGACAGATTTCTCTAGAGGAGAGAAATTTGTATTTGCCCTTCAAAGTATAATACATACAGAATCCGAAGATTTTGAATTGGAATTAATATATTCGTTAGTTTTGAAACTACCGTTTTGACTTTTAAAGCGAAAATTTCATATTTTTGAATGATTTCAAATATTTCCTTTTGTGAAAGCTGAGAATGTAGAAAATATGTATATATAGCATTTTGTATTGTTCAAATAACTTTCTCAAGCTTTGAATTGGCCTAAAAATGCAAAAATACAAATAAGAAAGTATCAACTGACTTTTTACTTTAAAAGGCTCCATGATATTGAAGAGAATAAAATTCAAGTTTCCCGCTCAAAAAACTCTTTTTGAATTTGTGTTTGAGTTCCAACAGAAAAGAATTAGGCATTCAAAAGCTTAAATAAATATTAATAAATTGTATTACGTATTGCATGCATGCCAGCGTGTTGACTCGATGTTCATAGTGAATAGATAACATGGTTGAATTCTGCTTAATGGGTACAAGAGAATATTAAGTATGAGACAGTACTGAAAATAAATATGGATCAGAAAATTCTTATTGACTCTAACGGTATGAATATAATTTCTATAACAACTTTTCGCTATAAAGCTATTCAGACCACAAAGTATCAAGTAATACCGAAGTACATGATGCTAAACTTTTTCTTAACACTCTATCAAAAACTATTTCCTTATAACTTTATAGCATTACTCATAACTCACATCGTTTGATTTATTGGCTCTAACTATTAGGCGAACTTAGAAATCCAAAGAATCTGTTATCAGCTAAAAGAAGTATATATAAAGTAGAATTTTATATAAGATTTAGAAAAATTAAATACAAGTATAAATGTTACTTAGATTTCAAATCAACTGAAATTGACGTTACTGGATGTGACGTAAGAATCACGTGCTGTTTACAAAACAATATTGTCCAAACCAGTATAAAATATATAAAAGTACTCAAAATCTTTCATTCGTTGATCTGGTAACAGAGAGCCAGTTTTAGAGCACGATTGGTTGAAAGTTTTTCTTCGTTATGATATCATAATGACACAATATATTTTTTACTCTGACGTAATGATGAAAAAATGGCGTCATATGTTGCGACAGAAAGGTTGGTGGCACTCGGTGATTTGCGAACATCGCAGCTAGTCACTAGAAATTGACTGTTATTTACTAATTACTCGAAATTGACTGTATTTTATCCAGTCTAACAACAACAACACAAAAGAAGATTGCTTTAAAGTCGAAATTTTCCTTTCATTCTTTCTAAATGCTCTATTGTTTGCAAAGACTGTTACTTAATATTTAGCTTCATTTGCTTCTTGGAGCCTGTGACTTTAGAACTTAGTGTACGTAAAGTGCTTTTTCTGCATTATGTGATCTGAAATGGTAGAATGAGAATGTCAAAGCAATAGATAGGTATTTCTATCCTATTAGTATGATATCTAAGTGGCTAGATTCTGCCTTTACGCAAAAATTACTAGAATTCTGATTGGTTAATGGGAATATGTTGCAAAATGAAATTAATTCCCTTTTTCTGGATATCTTATGCTGCACATTTATCACTTAAAAAGTATCAAATAGTTATTAACTGCATAAGGATTTAAAAATAATTTAGTCTGATGTTCCTAGCTAAAATCCTAACTCCCCCCC
Organism: Dolomedes plantarius; assembly: GCA_907164885.2. NCBI lineage: Eukaryota > Metazoa > Arthropoda > Arachnida > Araneae > Dolomedidae > Dolomedes > Dolomedes plantarius. The sequence continues at coordinate 195,388,573 of OU015492.1, read as the reverse complement.
CCCCCCCCCGCAAAAAAAAAATTAAAAATTACTATCATTTTCCTAAGTCTGTTCTGAGTTTCTTTTAAACAGCCAATCAAGGAATAAACATTTGTGTGTGTTTATGGTGTCACTAAAGTCAGATTCTAAGTACCCCTCTTCAACCAATCACAGCTTTTTATCACCGATGTTTGTTTTCATTTGGAATTCAAACTTAATTAACTCGCTTTCGCTATTTTTTTTAAGTTTTGGCCTATCGAATTAGACACTAACTGTAAAGAAGCTGTGTGAAACAGGTTGAACATCGCTGCGAAGCAGGTCGAGGCAAACGTCGAAACGAGGAGAATATGTGTTTAAAGTTTCGTAAAGACTGTGTTTTTATACTGAAAATTATCATTATTTTGAGAAGAATAACAAAGTTTTGTCTCATGAAGTGAGCTTCTGTGTGATAGACAAGTATTTATGCTAACATTTGAAACTGTAAAGGTGATTGTTCGTGAAGATGTCCACTGATTAAGAGGTAGGTTTCAGTATTGTTTCATTTGCATTACGTGAATGTTAAAACGTAATATATAACCACACATAATCATTTTGAAATCACTGCAACTGCTTGTAATAAGTATTTTTTGTAACTTAAAGCCCTTAAATTAATATTTAGAGCATTTACAAAAAATTAACTATAAGAGGAATTTAGTGATTTAATAACCCCGCTTTAGAATTAAAATTAGTGATAATTCATGGTGAAAGATTAAGTGTCAAGAGTGGGTGACTTAATTTCACGAGATTCTAAACAGGCCAAATTTCAGAAGCTTCAAAGAATACTATTAAGTACGATCTTAGGAAAAAAATTTAACGAATACAATTTTTTTATTGGAAGATTATCTGCTTAAACGGAGGAAAATGTTTGTGCAATATTTAACTTGCACTTCTTCAATTGATCTATAATTTTTGCAATTCTTTTGGCTACCGCTATGATAAATATGAAGAAGATGATACGGTCGCCAAACTGAGGCTATATGGTGGTGCAATATTTAACTTACAAAAATTATACATAAATTAAAGAAGTGTAATTATTTTTGTTACCCCTCTGAATAATATGAAGAATTTTTCCACTTGTAAAAAGTGTAATACTGTGAAGGCCACTTCTTGTTATATCCTAACATGCTTAAGTTTATCTAGGGAGATCTTTCTTACCGATCCTCGCCAATTAATGGAGCTCCTGGGGATTTATGGGCTTATGGTCCTGATTAGAAGCAACTACCATCATAATATGACGAGCACGATACGGTCGCCAACCTGTAGCGATGTGGTGCCATTTTGCTATCGTCCTCGTAGATAGAAGAACCATGTGGGAAAATTAACATTGCTCTTTCTCAAACGCGCTAAACCTTGGCTCAAAAAATAGCTTGGTGGGAAAGAGTATCATGTTCTTCATGTTTACCATTATAACAGTATTTATAACTCATCGCACTAAATATTGTTAAGTACTAGACCATGTTTACAAGCTATAATATAAGACACTACTAAGTCACTATAATCGTGTATGTTATTTCTAGAAGGTAATTTTTTGTAACGATGCAGTTTTCCCCTTTCATACTTAACCAAAATCGATACATGAGGTACCATTTTAAATATCAAGTTCTCCGCTTCTGACGAATTGTTAATTTAGAATTACACATTGCATTGTTTGTTTAAAAATCGAAGTTGGAAGTGACTTTCGACCCTAGAGTTCTTTTCCTGGATGCGTTAATTCGACACTGTCAAATATTGTGTACAAAGAGGTTTTGTAATGTAAATATCCCATTTTCCACGAGTTTGAGTCATAGTTAATTTTTTATATTGTCTACAAATGTGTTTTGACGTGGCGACAGCTGTGTGCACTAATTTCGAACCCTGTATACCCCCCACATTAGCTACAAATTTAATCATGTCTTCTTCCTACTATGCTGTATATGTACAATAAATAAAATCTTGTTACAGTCGAACCCCGTTATAGCGAACCCGGTATATAACGAACTCACGGATATAACGAACGAAAATTTTGGTTCCGCCGTTTTCCTATTGTACGCAATTTAATTAGTATTGTGTCAGTTTAATGTAATCGATTTTAGTCGATTTAATTCATTAATGATAATTTTTAATAGATTTTATCCTTTTTTTAATACATCATTATATAATACACATTGCAATTAATGAGTTATACATTTTGTGAACTTTAGAATTTTTCCTAACGGTTCGGATATAGCGAACCTCCGGATAAAGCGAACAAAATCTTTGGTCCCTTGAAGTTCGTTATAACGAGGTTCGACTGTATTTGCTTTTCTAACTGGTGTTACAATTTTAATGGACAGAAGTGTATTATCCGTACGTACCATTGTTATTTGACAAATAAACAATGGTTACAAATGAACCGATTCTTCCTCCATCCTATTACAAACCACCAACCTCGCTATAAAATAATCGTATTTTATTCGCATTCGTACAATAAGACTATTAGTCGACTGTAATATAAGACACTACTAGGTCACAGTCATAACCCGAGTTAAAAAATTTAAGCTCTCTTGCATGATTTTCATACAATTTTGTGGAGGATCAGCACATTATTATTTAATAGGCAGAATTTCCTGTCTGCATCTCAAGTGGTGGAAATCGATAAAACTGCGCCCACATTTTTCACAGCTTTTGTGATGATTAAAATAGATTATCATACAATGTAACAAAACCGGTAATTTTTAACGGCAAGTAATGAAAAGATAGGAATATGACGTGTCATGCTTACTGATAAAATCAAGAATCTCTTGAGCTTTCATACTAGGTTTGAAGAGGAAATTTTCCTGCTTCTGACCTTTATTTCAGAATTATTACATTTTATATCCACTTATTTACTGTTGCCCCATATAAATACGACTTATAAAAACACCTCTATTTGTGTGCTAGTGAAGAGTTAAAAAAAATAAATGAATTTGATTTTAAGTTCCCATTTATTAATTTTGGGGAGAAGAAACGCTGTAACGATAGAATGATGTAATATTTAAGTAATCGGTTTTAAGGAAACTGCCTTGTTTAATTTCGGTACGCATTAAAGAAAGTGTTACAATGATAATCTGGGCTTAGTGAAGTATAACAATCTATACTTATATATAAGAGAGAGCGATTTTGTACGTGGAGGGTAATCTTCAGAACCACTGTACCTATTTGAAAAATTCTTTCACTGTTTGAAAGGTACATTATTCCAGATGGACATAGGCTATATATTATGTATATCTCATCAGTAGAAATAAAGTTAGGAGCTTAATCCTAACAATCTCCATTGTCTCCGCTACTGCCTTCTACCGCTTTTTGTTCCAAAGATTTCAACGATCCTTATCGTGGTGCTATCGCGGTGGGCTTCTGTTCTGACGCTAGCGGTTCGAACCTAGCCGTTCTCCGGCACGCCTTTTTCTTTTAAAAAATTTATTTTATTTACTAACTAACACAAAATTAATTTAAGGTATTATTAAGGTTATTTTTAAGGTAAAAAAATAGTTACAATTTATTGGCTATCAACTGGAAATTTATTGGTAAAATATTTTGTTCAACCCGGACAAAGTCGGGCCGGGCCGGGCCTCTAGTATTCATCTAAAAACGCTGAAGATTTTTTGGAAGCATGTAGCATTTTCGAGGAAAACCTAAGTAAGAACAATTTCCCTAAAAATTTCGGCAATTTAAAAGTTTTATAAAAATGGCATTTAGACTCGGGTATTTTTAAAGACGTTTAGGGTAGGGTTTCTGTTTACATTTGTTTAAACTTCAATGGGGTGTGGCGCTGTGGTTTTGCTACAGTGACGTAGCTACTACGGTAAAATTGGCTGATGTTTCGCCATAACATTCACCTACAGAATTAGGATATGTATGCATCTTTGGCTTTTCATTAGGATTGTATGTGTACTTGCATGTATGGTGCGTGGAGCCCTTACTGTAAGTTGTCTGTGCCTTTTCATTTTCTTTTTACTGAATGTTTCAATGGGAATCTCGGAGCCTTGGGATGTCTTTTGGTTATACCTGCATCCTATTCAGAAAGTTCCCTTGAGGTAACTGATTTGGATAGGCTCCCTGATGACGAGACCAGTCGGTTACCTCGATTTCTGGTTCAGCTCCGGCACTACTACAGAATCTTGCCTCTAGTGCGTGGAGCCCTGAGTGCTTGATTTCTGTTTGTTTTTTGCCTGCATTCTTCTTTTAATTATCTAGCTATGTTGGATTATTTATTTGTAGTTATATTTGTCTATTTTCAATATAAGGATATGAAGCAACTGCGCAATCTTTTATTGAAAAGTTTTATGCTTTCATTGCTAGGGTAGGTTTTAAGTTAACTTGTTTGGCAGTCTATGCTCGCTTTTTAATTCTTTTGTTAGTTTGATTTGTTTATTTTATTTTTACATCTAAAAACTTAGTTTCATATCTAAACTGCAATGTCACATATTCGGAAGGATAGATAGCTTTGGGATCACCCGGAAAGCTTAATTACTATGCCGGGACGTGTCTGGTGCATTGGAGTCAATGTAACGGCAAATTATACGAACAAAGTTTAATAATTGCTACAAAAAGTTTAATAGTAAGTTTTATCTTTGGGAAAAACAAATCTGACCCATTTTACTCCTTTAGCTCTAGAATAAACTACTTCAACACCGTTAAAAAAACACCAGTATCAGCTATCTATGGGAATCGAACCTACGTTTTTTTACGTCATCCATATGCGAGTGATTTTTATAACATTTATTTCATGGAAGGACTCAATTTGAAGATCCTCAATTTCCCAAGAGATGACGCGGTTGCAGCGTTCAGACTAGAAACCCGACATGACTGTCTCACCAAATATCTTTTCAGAATCGGGATTCTGAACAGCCCATATTGTATGTTAGGTTCTCATGATCTTTTAATGGACGGTGAACACCTTTTGGACTGTTCCGCACTTAAAGGAGAGATTTTGTATTCAAGATATTGGCAAGCTAGAGATCCAATGCAGTCCACTTCTGTTATGTAATTTTCTTTTGTTCTTCAGTGTTGATTAACTTGTTTCCAACCTCGTGTGTATATGCTTATACATGGAGGTCAATGATGTAATATTTCAAGTACCTTTGCAATAAAAACAAACAAACAAAAACCATTTATTTCTTAGGATAATACATTTCATAGTATTGCATACCAGACCTATTAAAATAAGATTTCAAGTTCAGAATTTCCACTTCCATGATTCCACGTTCACGATTCATAAAAGTAGTTAACGAACAAAACGGATCGTTGTGAGATTTTTTAAGTTAAGCCAACATATTCCACAGAATACATATTATGTCTGCAGAATAAAATCGCGAGTCCTTAAAGGTTACTTAAAAAGTTAATTTTCATTGTTAAATCCTTGAAACTTCATTTAAAATCAGTATCAATGGCTTTCGAAACCATATCCATTTAACTAACAAATGAAACAATCACGAATTCTTAATATTTTCATATCTCATAGCTGATCTTCAAAACTTTCGAACAATAGGTTTCCTCATGTATCTACATGGATAGTGATATATTCTGATATATTAAGATCAGTAGTACATTATGGAAAGGGATTTTGATGAACAAATTTCTCTTAATTAACCTGGTCTTAATGTACCTATGATGTCTAGAAGCAACATTATTAATTTTTAACATATATTAAATATTTGAGAGTTCCTCCAAATTCTTCAGAATTGAATAGTTGCATCCCAGTAGACAAATTCTGTATTTCTGATTCGTTATATTCATTGACAGTCCATTTCATTTTAATTTGTTACATTGCACAATGCATTATATATAATACAAGTCTTCTGTTAATATGTAAAACTTCGAAAACCATGATGATCATCTTTTACTTTTTCTTACACATTACGACAAACAACAATACCCATGATTACAAAATTTTTGAACAAGACAACAGGATATTCGATTTAGAAGAAGGGGATTGAAGTGTCATTCGTTGTGATTTAATACTACCCGAGTTATAAGGACTGAATGAGATTAGGGATACAAGACGCAGAATCCCGATTTTAAGGTTATAACAGTGTTGTTGTTGCTTATGCCTCTTGACCGACAGCAACATAAGATCAAAGCCATTATAGGCTATTTGGCTGAGTGATACAGATCCGGTTTTAAGTTAGCACCACAAGGGTCGGACCGACTTGTTAATGGACTGGTCACATAATTTTGAGCCGAGTCAAGTGATGAGACCGGTACACTTGACCCCGCACCTCCAGAGGTAATTTTGAGAACTTGGAGAACATTGCAGCCACGGCAGATTTTACGTGCGCCAGCCACCACTAGCGCGCACAGCGGTGGATTTTGTCAGCGACGAGTATCGAACAAGAGACGTTTAGATCAGGCCCTGATTTTCCATTAGGCCCGGGCTTAGGGGCCCCCAAATACTGCCCCCACCCAAATTTTTATTTTAAAAGAAAAAAAAAAGAAAATTCCCAATTCAATATATTTTTTTTAATTTTACCATTTTTAATAGCAATTTTTTTATATATCCTTTCAAATTTGATTGATTGGTTCATCATATGTATAGTTATATGTATAGTTCATCATATGTATGGTATAGTGTATATAAGGGATTAATAAGTTTTTCTGGTTGCATTGTATCGGTGTTTTAATGATGAGGTTAATATGTTGTATTACTTTTTGTTATTTGATAACGTTCTAGATTTCTACACTTCAAATAGCCAATTCTTGGTAAAATAGTACTTTCACAATGATTCATGATTATTTTTATTTGTGTGTCAATTTTGAAAATGTTATTCCCACATCAGTGTTAGGGGGGCCCCCATCCCGAGTTGTGCCTACAGTCAAGAATTTCCTAAGTCGGGCCCTGGTTCAGATCACTGGCCCGCTGCTCTTGCAAACTGGGCCACCGTGCCCTTGATTATAGTAATAGTTCTTTAGACTATTGAAAAATATACAGGAATAAAAGGGATAATGCATATTTCGAACAAATTAATAGTCAACATTTGGTCGAGGAGCATTAGTTGTGATTGTCACCATGATCAACTCACAAATGTTGAGCACAAATGTTCACAAATTAGTGCAACATAGTTCAGATGCAGACATCTTTACATAACTCAAAAAATATAAATACTCTGTACATAATATGGATTTTAAAAGTAGTTGTTTCTCTGTTAAATTGTGGTTTAAAGGATTACTAAACTTTCGTATAACATCCTACTTTTGCCTCTGATTCAGCTCTTTATAAATCAGTGCAGCTTTAATATCCCTTCTGTTTAGAACTGTGAATCAGTGAAATCAACTATTAATTTCCAGTTTTATGTTATTCAAAATTTCTATATTGTATGGAATAAAGCTTACATATTGAAATGCTTTGAAAGGAATGACGTTCAGAAATATAGTGCTGATATTTTTAATAACTGGTGTTAGAAATATTCTTATATTAAATAATTTGGAGGAATCGGTGATTGTTTATGATCTGTTTTATTAGGGTATATAGGGAGTGATAGACAAAATAACGAACTTATGTTTTCTCCCTTTGACCATCTAGTTTACTGGGTAATTATTTTAGACTTAACGTTTTCAATATTCAGGTTTAAATCATGATTACTCGTACATACCTAACTGTGTATTTCAGACAATTTCTTAAAGAAATGTTGTCATCCCTAATTACACTTTAAAAATTTATATTCATATCCAAAATTCTTTATATGCAAAAGTGAAATATTAAAATTAGATGAGAATTACTTAAACAGTAAACCAAGTTTTAAAACATTTTAAGACTTGGATTTTCATTAGATAATTCTTGACAACATAGAAAGGCAATATATTAAAAATGTCTAATAACTTTCTGGTGATAAATACATTAAGTTTTAGAGCTTTTATAACTTATTAAACATCCCGTGTCATGATACACGTGGAACTTAAGGGTGATCCTATGAAAAGTTAGGCATTGAATAATTTTATTTAATTGGATTATTCGTATGAAAATATTAATGTGTATTTTCAAACTGGTTTTCTGATAAAGATACGCAGAGGGTCATATTTTTTCTTTTATGTATCAGGTGGACAAATTAAAATATACAACACCCGGTGGGTAAATCCGAAAGCAGTATTTTCTTACCTAACGATCGTCAGATGGCAGCACTGTTATAAAGGTTGCTTGAAACAAAGAAAATTTAGTTGTATTGTTTACGGTATTTTTCAATAGAGCTAAGGTTTCATTTACATTTTCCGAGAAATTTACTTTGAGTAATTGTTTTGTACTTTTTTTTAACATGCGTATTTTTGTGGTGCAATTAAATAAAAGTAAATATTCATTAATTTAGAAATAGATTTAAGAGTATAAAACTTAAAACCTTACAATATTTCTTATATAAATGAAAGTTTTCTTTTTTGCTTCAGTTGTACTTTATAAAGAAATTGGTTTCAAAAATTTTTACGGAAGTCGTTACTTGTAATTACTTTTTTCTTATGTAGTAGTTCAATCATTTCTTAAATTATTTCTCAAAGAATGAAGAAAGTTTTCGAATTAAATTTGTGAATGGATTTCAAACAGATACGAAACTTCTGCAAGTTTTTAGCACTAAGAGGGTATTCTTCACCTTTTATAAATTCTGTGTATTTGTTTAGCAGGAAAGTGCTAAGATTAAGCATAAAGGCAATAGCATTTAAAAGTCCATGAACTTAGATATTTCCGTGTCTCAGAATATATTATTAGATAGAACTTTCTTTGACAACAAAAAATATAAATGTGAATGACAATTTTTAGTCAAATAAAGTAACATTTTTCAGTGGTCATTTTGAACCCAGAATGGTGAGCAAAATTGTGTTTCATTTAATGATATGATGACAAGTTCTTCTAATTTAGTAATTTTTTTTTATTATTCCTTTCATCATTAAATAAAAGAGACAGTGGTAGCAAATGAATAATTTGACTTTTGTTGATCTTTTTAACAGTTTGGTTTACCATTTGTTTGGACCATTGTTTTTAATCTAAAAACATTTTTTTTCCAGTTTCTGCAATTGAACAGTGTTTCCAATATTGCACTGTCAATACACGTTTTACAGTCGCATTTCCTGTTGGTTTATATCAGGGTCATATGCAGAACGGAGAAGACGGAGCGAAATTTGGGACCTTCGTTTACTATTACAGAGCTTAACTAAAAATAAACCTAAGCCTCCCATTCCGTGAAAAAAAATTTTTTTTCTGGCTGCTTGCCTGGTTTACATGCAAGCTAGATGAAGAATATGTTATAAAAAGTCTTTGAGTTTCACTTAAAAATGCAATTATGGAGATGTTACGTAACTGTTCCCTCACCACGAAAGAAATTGTCTGTATAAAAAAAAAATTGTCGGAAATGTTTGATTTGATACATTTCTTTGAGGAGGTTTCGGGGATACTGGAAGCACTGAATTTCATGACAACGGCCTTGGTTGCTTTGGGTTGGTCGTGTATTGTTTTGTCATGGAAAGAAGCGCAGAAAATACAGATTATAAAATTAATAAACAGACAATCGAAAGAGGAGAGTTCCTTTTTTTATACATATGTGTGAGGTTTTCATGTCTTCTATGAATAGCGCTGAGCAGGCCCAGATTTCTGCATGGGCAAGTGGGGCACTTGCCCGGGGCCCCCAAATTTATGGGGCCCCCTAATTTAGTATTAAGTTGTACATATTTTTGAAAATTTGGTTTTAGGTTAATTCAGTAAAGGTGGGCAGTGGCGGATACAGAAAAAAAATCCTGGGTGGGGCACAGTGCACCCACTATATTCATTTCAAAAGAAAATTTCCTGAATTTATTTATTAACATTAAAAGTAAATTAACACATTATTATTATTATTATTATTTTTCAAATGTTTGACTTTTTGGTCGAAAATTTTTTGAATTTCCGGTCGGAATTTATGAGGGGGGGGGGGCCTTGGTGAATGTCCCACATGTTCATGTGGAAATCTACTCCTGGAGGGGTAGGGCACATGGCCTCCCTCTGGATCTGTCCTTGGAGGGGGCCCCCAAAGTCTGCTTTGCCCAGGGCCCCATTGGGTCAAAGTCGGGCCCTGGCGCTGAGTGTAATCATAAAGAAATTCCCCAAATTAAATGGCTGCTTTTCAGATTTAATTTCGGACGGTCAGTGTATTAAGGTTCATGAAATGTATATTTATAGTAAAAGTAAACTCTTTCTACTGGAACGGTGAGCAAAGGCTAAGGCTCAGAATTCAGAATTAAATCATAAACTACGGATCTGAGGCTTGTGATTCGGGATGATTTAATCGCTCTGAATTGGTTTTATATTGTAGGACCCTATTTGATTTATCCCCGCGAAGAAAAAACAAACCCAATTAGAAGATCTACTGGAGTGTTATCCGTTTTTTATTTGTTTATTTGTTTGCTTTTTTTCATTTAGCAATCGTATTGCTGCTTATCTTTTATCAAACTTCGCGTTCAGAAAAAAGCTCAACGGGAGTAATCTTTCCTCTAAAATTATATGAACCCGGTTCAAATTCCAGGCGATATTCTACTGTTAGATCAAACTATATGTGCAAATGGAACTAATATCAAGTGCAAATAATAAAATTTACAGCTGATCCAAAGACACGATAAGAATACCATAAAAACCTCGCAAACGTAGATCGTAACTTCATACTTATCTACATATACGATTTATCTTTTCAATACTACGAAAACATGCACTTCACGGGATTTTCGATGACTTATTTATTACCATGTTTTTATTAACTCGCTTTCTTTGTTGTGAGTTTGTGTGTTTGTCCGGTACAAATCCTGCAATCGATTTTTTAACTAACTTCCGACTAGCTAGACATTTGAAACTTTTAGAATAGCTCAGAACTCGATGACAATGCATTATTTTAATACTTTTAGCGATCTTTAAGCAGAATTCATTTTCAGTTAATTCTGTTTTGGAGACTGGTGCAGCCATCTATCGGCCGAGACGGGAACGAAAAGTTAAAAGCAAGTTAACTTCCAATTCTCGAGCTAAAGGATTGATTACGCATTTGATACCTCTTCATTACGCATTTGATCATTTTCTTTCAAGTTGATGGGATAATTCATCAAAAAAATTTTTAAAAAGTATTTATTAATACATAGAATTGTCAAGTTTATATGATTCAACAGAAAATTTAAAAACATGGTATATAAAAAGTTCTTTTTATCTTGTAATTATTTAACTAAAATTAAGTTACTTAAATTGGTAGTGTAAAAACTGTAGTGATTTTTAACCTCACTGTGCGGTAACTTTTTATTGATTAAAGAATATCCTAAACTTAGCTTCCTTATGATAAAGCACATTTTGATTTTGGGTTAAATACCTTTACCTATAGCACTTCAACTAATATTTGCTTTCTCAACATGTAATAATCAAAAGTTCCCAAAGTGGAAAAGTTAAGGTCAGGACCTGTCCTAAATTCGTTAGAGAATGCTTCTTAATCCTTTCCTAAAATTCCTTAATGGAAATAATAAAGACTTAAACTATAAACATTTTTACGAAATCAAAAGAACTGAATAATGTGTAAAGTTATCAGTAAGACAAATCAACGAAATTGCACGAAATAGTTCTGGTATTGGAATATCGGCTAGGGATGCAAATCTTTTAAATTGAGAGGGTTTGGTTTCTGTTTTGGTCCTCATTTGTTAATAATGAGATCAAAATCATAGTTAAAGTGTTGTGTGAGTATCCCCCAACGAAACAGTAATTTATGTAAAGCATGGGTCTTTTTTTTAGGTGCGAATGTCGATAAGGCTGATCAACGACAGGGTATGGTATTTCAGTGGTTATACAAGTTGCGACAGAATGGACTCCCATATTTCAATGGGTAATACAAAATGAACGAAATAATTTATAGAAAAAAAGCATATTTTGAAAAGTACTAATAATCTAGTTTTTCCTCTTGGTATTGAAAATAACATCACTCAACTGGCTCCCGCAATTTGCGATACATTGCCGAAGCCGTTCTTTAAAGTTCTCCATCACTCTGGTTTTGATCTCTGAGGGAATGGCTGTAATTTCCTCCCTAATTATAGCGGACTTACGGACTCGTTGCACATTTTCGGCTTTTGTAATGTTCCGATAACAACTATTTGGGATCCTTAGTAATGCTCTCGCGTTTGAAACCCCTTGCAGGATTGATTTTTCTATCAGTAACAGATCAGTTGCATGCAGCCCGAAGAATGCCTTAAACTTGCTCTCTGTGCCGTGGTTACAGCATCGCTGTTTTTACAGAGCGTCTCGATAACGAAACCGTGATGTTCACTGGACCAACTCTTGGTGTCTCCTGAGAACTAGAAAATCCACTCGAACTGTTGCCACTTCCCCCGCCACGCTACCCCTACCACTCCTTTGCCAGTGACCTCCAGAAATGTGGGATATGCTGTACACTGCAATATCGATTGGGAGGTTATAAATAGTGACTTCATTTACCAACCATGATTGCTTTTATTGAAAGGCAAATTTTAAATGAAAACGGCGCGAGAAATTTGACCTTTAGAATACTGATTCATGAATGATTATTCACTCCCTTGTCCCTTGTTCTCTGAAGAGGGAAGATAACTTCGAGGGACTTAAGACTGTAACTTTACCAGCATAACAGCTATGGTAAGCCTTTCATTAATCCTTTGAAAGCCGAACATTCAGAAGTCCAAACGGCCGGCTGAAATTCGCCTAGATTGCCTCCCCCTCTAGTGCCTGGTAGGTGGTCATTCTACCAACAGTTCAACGTCACCTCAGAGTCGTTTTTTTATTGTCTAAAACCGATCCCGGCGTACTTCATGACCTGTTGCTGATAGTGACAAATTCTAGTACAATCGTCAGGATGTTCTGTGGGGGAAGGGAAAGACTATTTTCGTTCTCGGCCGGACCGGTCTTTTGGGGTAAGCTGCAATTTGGGCCTTCGGTCGCCAGAGGGTTAATTCAGCTTTAAATGAATTTGTTTCTGAACTTTATTTATTATAATACACCTTGTAACATATTCATTAGCACAATGTATATAGTTAGTCAGAATTCCTATACGAGGTATTGGAGATGGACGATGGCTCGAAACGATTGACTGTACTGAGTATAAGCACAAACCTCAGTGCGATTGCAAAAAAATTCGAAGGTATAGGAGGGACATATACCTTCCATTCTATGTACCTGCCTTAAAGGAATGATCGAAAAATGTGACCAAAAGTATCTGAGTTTCTCAAACTAAAATAAGTCTAAATTTCTGTTTGGGAAATAAAGGGTAGCACTTCAGTTCTCTATTTCTTATTGGATGTTGTAAATCACGGTATTTTCTATTTTTGTTTATATAGCTATATACGAGGAGATGTGTGGCGGATACTTGAATTTTTCCGCATTTTTTTTTTCAAACTTTGCAAACGCCTTATGAATCGTGGGAATTTGGAACATCTTATAGTTAAACTCCCATTCTGGTTAAACTCCCATGAAAATCTGATAGCCAACAACTCAAAGATAATTTCCAGACAACATTTGAATCTGGGAATGTATAGAGTTACAACTGTGGTAGACAATTGATTCTGAGTCCACGATTTTCTATTATTTGAGGTAAATACGAGGCACTTTTCTAAATTGTCTTCTTTAAAAGGTATATCAAAAAAGTCTCACATCGCTATATGTTGTAAACTGTTGTAAGGCGAAACAATGATTTCAGGGTCATAATACGTTGCATGCTCCCACAAAACATTTCATCCTTGAAAAAGTCTAAAAAGAATATCTTGACATTTTCTGTTCACATCACTTTTTTAAAGTAATATTGGATAAAGTATGTCATTTTCTTACATGGGTAAAACTTTTAATGAAATTATATTTAATTGAACTTTTTTTCTGAACTTATATTTTAATTACCATAAAGAATCTTTTAATTAGAGAATATATAAAAGTGGATGAAATACGTAAAAAAGTAATAACGTCAGATAGTGATCTAGTTATATTTCATGGAGGTGATAGTTTTCGGGTCAATCTACTATGGTAAGAAGTAAAGTATTGTGTTAGGCGCGAGTTTCTCGTTTCTCGACCTCTGCACCCGTATCCGAGCACGTGATCAAAGATGGCGGCCAGAAGTTAAAGAAGCAAAACCGGGCCCCAAATGCTTTTCTTGCCTATCTTTACGTTTCTCGCCTGCCAAATGCAACGCCCATGCTTTAAGTGTGTGTCGTGAGAGGGGGGCGGCGGTGTCTGAAGCATCGGAGTGACAGGGGCACGGGACAAAAGGGGCGCTATTGATCCCGTAGCCCTGCAGAATATGCGCACTTCGTGTTGACAGTCGGCCTAAAATTAAACTTTGGATACGAAACCCGCGGGAAGAAGAAGAGGATTGGAGATGGAGGGGATTGTAAGAGGCAGGAGGGCGGAAATTGCTTTTAGCCTCGCACCCCGTGCGAAACTCGATTTTCGTCGAGTAACGAAGGGGAGCTCCGACTTTATTAAGCGCGCCAGAGGAGGCCCTATTTGTCTCGGAAGCTCTTTCTCTCCATTTTTTTCATTCCCTTTTCCCGAATGTGCCGGAAAGGAAGAAAAAGTATATGCATTCGACGGTGAAAAACAAAAGCATTTGCGTTATTTCAATTTTTTGTTTGTTGTCTCTCTGCGTTTTACGGATCCATGTGTGGAGAAGTATTGCGAGAAACTGAAGTGTCGTGTAAACTGGTGCCTCTGTGAAGCTTTTGCAAGAATTGGGGAAGAGGAGGATATATATCGCTGATAAAAATCCTTCATGTGCTGCTACGAGATGCTTTTAACTTGAATCAACATGAATGGATCCGAATGTGAAATGAAAGAGTATTACTTTTGTCCTGTAGACGTCATATTTTTGCTTTCTCTTCGGTGTACTCATTGCATGTTCGGAATAAATTGCTTCGGAGAAGCGGGGGAAATATTCATTCTATGAAATCCTTTCAACTGATATTAACATTCTGACTCTGGTTCGACTTCCAAGATATTGTATTCTTGACACCTGTTATCTAATATTCTAATGCTACGGAATCCGTTACCAGTATTTTCTTCAAACTATATGCTACTCTTCCGAAGCTGACACAATCTAAGCAGGCAGAACAGATTGCGATTCTAAATTATTTTCTACTTCTTTATTTTTACTAAGTGCTCAGGATTGCATTATTATTTAAAATATATTTAGCTATCTCTTCACTCTAATAAATACATTGTTAAACGAGTAAAATATAGTTTATCTTAGGCACTATTCTGCTTTATTTCATAATTTTTTTATTTTGTTTTTTAGAAAGTTGACAGGACTTATGTAATTAGTAAATATATTCCAGAGGACTTTTTGCTACTAACAATATGTTAATGCTTGAGTAAAATATAATTTTTTCCAGCCATCGTGATTTACAATACTGGTCAAACAAGCCTTAGCACAACGTTAGTTTTCTGGACTTGTAATTGAATTAGAAAATTTCAGAAAATATTTCATTTTAGAAAACTATTTTTGTCTTAAAGTAAGACTGTTTTAAAAGGCCTTGGCAACATTATTTTTTAAAAGATAAACCTTATTTCACCCTTATCAGTAGCATATCACAAAATATTATTAAACAAAATGATTTTGACCACTGAAAATATTTGAATTTCCAGTATACATCTGAAAATTAGTATCCATTCAAAAATTTAGGAAAAATTTAAGAATAGTTTGTTTTTTGTGACTACAGGATTAAAAGGAACCTTTCATAACATTTGTAAATAGATTTTTCAATAAAATAGATTTGAATTTTTCCCATGAAAAGTTAAGATTTATCCAAAATAGCCAGATTTATACCAAAAAGTCTATTTATTTAATAAATATTTGTTTAAAAATCTAGGTTTCAATATGCCATTAAAACTACAATTTTAGACATCTAGAAGCAACACGTAGTATCTAAATCTAGATGAAAAACATCTTATAAGGCAACACGAGTAAGCTTTGGCCAGTTTTCATTGGGCACAAACTAGAATAACATGGCATTTAACCAGCGGTGGCTCCAGGCCAGAGATTTGTATGAGGGGGGGGGGGGGCAATATATATATATATATATATATATATATATATATCCATAAGAAGTAAACATCCTCTTATTTTAAATTTAAACTCATTTAGTATTAGGTCTACGATTATATAATTTTAGGCTATGGAAAAAAATACGCCAGGCTTTTATCGGGGGAACAATTGCCCCTACCGCCTCCCCCCCCCTCCCCACTTCGAGCCGCCCTTACATTTTACCCAGTTATGGGACTAGCACGCTGAGGGGAGAATAAAAGAAAAGCGACGATTCGCAGATGTTCAGCAGTTAGAACAGCGTTTCTCAACCATTTTCTAACCTTGTACCTCTTGGTAAAAAAAATCACTGATTGTACTCCGAAGTCGGAGGTTCTAAGCCGACCTGAAGTCAAAGTGATTATGGAAATCAGAGTGTGTATATGTCCTTTTAATTAAAGTCCTATACTCTTTTTAGTTCTGCCTATTACTACTGATTAAATGCTTTCAGACCTGTCCTAAATTTTACGAAAAACTGTATCTTTTGAAAATGGGATAGCGTTAATTTTGTTCTAAACATAATTTACTCTAAACATACATAGAACGGAATCTTCAATACAAGGAGTAATAAAATTCTCAGCAATAGTGTGAATAACTGATGAGGTGTTGGTGATTACAAGTAGCTGATTTTTCCACCAATATTACCTCGAACCCTTGAACAGTTCAGCCCTAACCTTAAGGGGTAGGCTTACTACAGGTTGAGAACCGCTGAGTTAGAATATCCCGTGCTATCTATGTTGGTTTTGGTTCCTGAAACAAACGTAGTTCGTTTTTAATGAAAGAAAAAATCAGCAGTTTCAGAACGAATATTGGCTTACATACCCTCGTATTCAAACATGACATGAACATCTCTTGGGTCATATCTTGCGAACCGCAATAACTATTATTCTCTGTATGGCTATATATCGTCCTAATTAAAGAGCAATCTCCCGAAGGTAATAGTAATGAGGCTACTTTTAAAATACTTATTTTCATAAATTATCCTAAAATTCATTTATATCTGTCTTTTACACATAATTAACAAAACATATGAAAAGATCAAAGGCTTAAATTTCATAATTGTCCTCTATCTCTTTATGAAACACGGTTTACGAAACGCTTAAGGAAAAGAACAAAACCGAAATCAATACAATCGCTCAAATTTCTAGCTAATCCAACGAAATATATTTAATGTAATAAATCGTATGAGGCTTGTTAATTACATTTTCGAACATGGTTTAATTAATGCCTTTAAAAGAATGTTGAAACACGTAAGCATACTCCTGAAATCAATTCGAAAACTAATTAGGGAAGTTAATCTTTATTTAATGTTCAATCTGAGTCTAATATTTTCGAAGAATTCTGAGAGATGCACCGTCATAAATTTCAGTTGCAGTGCAGATTCTTTAACTTTATGGATTCCGTTCGGGTTTCTGTTTTGTTAGTGATGAGAGAAATATTTATGTGATACCATTGTTGCCTGTCTGTTTTTTTTTTAATGTTGATTTTTAAAATTTGCATTTAAAGCAATCTTTCAGAAATATCTTTAATTCTTAAGTTACTTTTATATTCTTGAAAATAATACAATTGTAAGGCAATATATTTTAATCGGGAAAATAATACTTAAATTATTTTTTTAAACATAGTGTGATAATGTGAAGGATGTGGATATTTTTTTATGTTAATGTACGTGTGTGGTCTTGTGTGTGATCTTTTAAGAGCTTTCGACAAGGAGAAATTAAGGACCGGAAGTCCGATTCACACTAATCTGGATCAAATGGCTGGGTAAGGAGCAAGCGGACGGCTGAGCATCATTTAGGTTCTAAGTTTCCAATTAGGGAAGCTCTGTTGATGACATTGATTGTTACAAACAGGCTGTCCAGCTTGGAAGAGTAGAAATGCTTTCCCTCCTGCTAGCCAGATGCTGAATCCTCAATCGCCGATCGCGGGAACGGCAGAGAGAAAAGTCGGGAACCTTCGAGAAACAGTATTTTAAAGTTTTTCGGCTGGAACAATGAGAAGGGATAAATAGCGGTTTCTCGGAAGTTAGAGGAGAGACCTTTTTCAACTGTTTAATGAGCTGCTGCACTTTGAGGCAGAGACCTGTTGTGTAAGCTAACTATGGCTTTTGCTAGCCACTGCATTACGATGTAACTTACCTTTAAGCATTGTACATATCTGCATTATATAAGTAGGAGGTCTTAGTAAAGATTTCTGTATATTTTAAATCAAATCTCTGTCCTCGCGTTCTTCATGATGAGTATCTCATTTATTTTGGTTCCTGTGGGTCACAATATCATAATAGGATCTATTCGAACAAACTAAAGTTTCCGTAAGTAAGAAAAGACCTGGTTGTTACCAATGACAGAGTTTTAGGATTGATACGCAAATTAAAGATAAAAGGGTTGATTTGTGACTCGATTTGAATTACAGCTAAAGAAGAAAAAACAGCTTATAATTCCACAAATAATTCTTTTCAACCACTGAATTAAAGTAGAACTCAACACTGAATATGTTTTCGAATTGTTAAATCTCACTTGCTATAGAAACTAGTACCAAGATCCAGTTTGAAGTTAGTTTCTTGAATGTTGAAGTCCTCTGCAACTGGAACTCTGAAAAATCTTCCTAAGACAACGGAAAATTTTACGTAATGCTTATATTGATTTTATGCAATGGACTACTACCTCATTCAACTGATACCTGCCTAACATGCACTGTTATATATGTTAGCTAAGAAGTTTACTGCTGCTCAAGAATTCAAGCTTTTGCTTTTAATTCTCACGCTACCATCACTTCGCCCATTTACTATCTCCCACTCTTCAAATAAAAGCTGCTTGAGGTGTTCCGTAAATTATTTGACAAAACAAGTTTTTAACATTAAAAATATTTCTTTTTTTTTAAAATTGAGAACAGCTTCCTTATATGCACACTTTCTCGCCAAGATGTTTTCGCGCCAATCCTCGCGACGCTGCTTGTTCTTCTCCCCTCGGGAGAGCCGCCTCGATGAGTTTTTCTTTAATTTATATATTTTATTTTAGCTTAATATATTTATACATAGCATATTTATACATATATACAGCATATTGGCTGGTGTAAACAAAAACGGCGCCAATGTAGGCGTGAAAATTTAGACTTGGCGAAAAACTGTGCATATAAGGAATCTTAGCCTTAAATTGGTTAGAAGCAATAATTATGAAATACCTTACAATTTAGCCATTTTACAATTACCTTACAATTTACATACTTTACAATTACATAGAATTTACATACCTTACAATTTAGCCATGGATTTTTCAAAGTTTCTTTTATACTTCTACTAATTTTGATTACTATTGAGGGGAAACAGTTACATATCTAACACTATTATGCTGACTGATTTTGGTCAACAGTTAAAACCTACAGTTTAATTATCACGGTATTTCTTTACAATTACCTTACAATTTGCATACTTTGCAATTATATACAATTTACATGGATATACCTTACAATTTAGCCATGGATTTTTCAAAGTTTCTTTTATACTTCTACTAATTTTGATTACTGTTGAGAGGAAACACTTACATATCTAACTCAATTATGCTCATTGATTTTGGTCAATAGTTAAAAACACAGTTTAATTAGCACGGTATTTTTTTCTTACTTCTTTATGTGATTCAACAATGAATAAAGCTCAAACAAAAAAAATCAATGCTTATGTATGTCATATTGTTCCCACTGAGCTTTAGGAGATATAGTAACCTTGTGTAATCAATTTTTATGTTACAAAACTCAGACTTCTGCAAAGTTTTAAGAGCATGCCAGATTTGGTTCTAGCACCAACAGAGTATCAGATTGATAGAAATAGAAACAGCTTAGGAAAAGTTGGGAATTATCGTTCTTTATGTGGATAGTAAACTGGCACAAAATGATGATTAAGCTCATTCTATGTAATCCCTGCTTATTTATCGACGTTTTCAGCTCTTTTATAAAATAAGTTTTATTTTTTACTCAAAGTGCACCTGCCTAAGAGATAACCTTTTACGACGTTTGCTGATAAGATATTGCTACCCAACAAATAGTTTCTGTACAGACTTAAGTCATAACGTCTACGGACAGAAAACGAACATTTAGATTTCTACTGCTTTCAGCGCTATTTTTCAGAATTATCAGCATTATACTTATTTTACAAGATTTCTGTTTAGAAAAATTTCATGTAATTCCAGTGTTGTCAAACGAATTAGAATATGTTTTCTTATAGTTTTCGCGTAAAACATTGAAAGTTGAATGCCATAGTCACGGAGAAACTATCACATTACTCAAAAAAAAAATATATATATATATATATTAGTATATTACTATTATTAGACTTGCATATAAGAATATAACTAATCTATATACTATATAAAACAGTTCCGTAACTGACTCATTCATTCATTCACTGACTGACTGACATACAACGCACAGACCAAACTGCTGGACCTAAAGGGCTGAAATTTTGTATGGCGATTCTTCTAATAGTGTAGGGGTGCACTAAGAAAGATTTTTCAAAAATTATTCTTAGATTTTTTAAAATTAAATTTTTAAGCTGTTTTTTAAACTTTTTTTACTTTTGCATTTAAAATAATACATTGAGGGTTATAAAATTTATATCACGAGAAAGATCATAAAAAGTCCTTAAAAATGAATTTTTTTTCGAATTTTTACCTCCATTTCCCGATTTTTGGTGAATTTTTAAAGATTCATTTTTAGAATTTTATTTATTAAATGCTGATCAAGTGATTTCTTTTTCTGGTACTTTAAATAAATTTATCGTCACGTGCAAAAAAAAATAGACAAAAAAATATTTTTTTCTTGCTAATGCGGCAGACGATTGGACTTTATTTGGTCTATAAAAATATACCTTACGATTTTTTTAAAAATGTTTTTTTTACATCAATTGTATACATTGATCGTCGTATTTATTATAAATATATATATATATATATATATATATATATATATATATATATATATATATATATTTATTTATTTTTTTTTTTTGGAATTAATTGCATACATTGACCGTTGTATTTAATTTCAATGTACTCCGTAGCGAAGCGCGGGATTTCAGCTAGTAGTTTATATATAAGGATTTATGGTTAAAGGAAAGAACGGAATATGAATATGAAATCAAGTGGACACTTTGCCATTTGGAGTATTATGTAATCTCTAATTTCAGATAACCGTTATAATCTTATTTAACTGTTTCGGATAAAAAAGAAATTAAGTACGAAGTAAATGTCACTTTAAAATTTTGTCTCTGTAGAATGCCTTTTTCTGTCCAGAGTTTATTAAATACAAACATGAATTACTTAGTGGGAAAATAAGTATCACTTCGGCATTGCGTAGTCATTAAAATACTGGTCTGTGGTTGGTTTTTTTTTTTTTGTTTAACACATAAATGGGTATAACTATGAAAGTAAGAGACACTTCATCTTTCAAAGGCTTACATATGACAAATCAAGTACCGCGGAAAGACTGCTCCGGCGTCAACTCCTTAACGGTACTTATAAGTTAATACCTTTCAGTTTTAAAGGAAAGTAGACTTCAAAAGAACTCATGTTAAAAATGGCTTTCTGGGTAGGATTCCGTGCGTGAAATGACGTAGGATTATATATGAGTTATAATGTGGACATTACATGAATTAACACCTTAATACCGAGTTTTCATTTCGTATCTATTATACTTCCAAATGCTGTTCATCTCTCATACATAAAAACAGTACACGAAAAACTACAAAATTTCACTTTATAACTTACTAGCTGAAAACCTACACTTCGCTACGGAGTGCATTGAAATTAAATACAACGGTCAATGTATGCAATTAATGCCAAAATATATATATATATATATATATATATATATATATATATATATATATATATATATATATATATATATATATATATATATATATAATACATACGACCGTCAATGTATTCAATTCATGTAAAAAAAAACAATAAAATATATTTATAAAAAATTGTAAGGGAAATTTTTATAGACAAAATAATGTATAAGAAAATATTCAAATTAAAAGTAATAGGACATACTAAAGAATATAGTACAGTTTAAGGAATATAATATCTTGTAACATATTTTAATATTTTTTGGGATAATGTCCAATCGTCTGCCGCATGAGCAAGAAAAAAAATTCTTTTGTCTATTTAGTTGTTATGCACGTGATGATAAGATTATTTAAAGTACCAGAAAAAGAAATCACGTGATCAGCATTTAATAAATTAAATTCTAAAAATTAATCTTTAAAAATTCACCAAAAATCAGAAAATGAAGGTAAAGATTCGAAAAAGATTTCATTTTAAAGGAATTTTTATGATCTTTCTAGTGCTATAAATTTTATAACCCTCAAATTATTATTTTAAATGGAAACTTTAAAAAAGTTACTAAAACAGCTTAAAAATTTAATTTTAAAAAAAATCCAAGAAGAATTTTTCAAAAATCTCTCTTAGTGCACCCCTACACCATAAGAAGAATCGCTATGCAAAATTTCAGCCCTTTAGGTCCAGTGGTTTGGTGTGTGAGTTGTATGTCAGTCAGTGAATCAGTCAGTTACTGAACTGTTTTATATATATAGACAATACAGAAGTAACTTCTTCGATTTCTTTATTCATACTTACAAAAAAATACCTTTTTATAACGAAATATGTTCATAGGCAATTTCAAATATTTATAATACTGAGTATAAAAACTGAAAGTTGATTAAAAATTTAAGAATATGGTTTTTAAGCAATAAAATATAACAGGATTAACAGATGTAAAAAGATGTTTTGCTTATCTAATCATTACACGAAAAAGTTTGGTTGTCTTCGTTCATAAAAATTTGTGGAAAAGCCAGACATTCAAAAGGAAAGAAATGAAGGCTTTAAAAAATCAGCTGTCTTGAAATTTAAAAAAAATTTAGAGTTCTTTATTTGGTACAAATTTTGAAACATAGAATTAAAATTTTCTTTTATTTTAGAACTTTCATTATGAAAATATGTAGTTACAATGGTTAATAAAAGATGGTGTATATTTAAAATAGTTAATAAAAGAGAGTGTATATTTTTATTGGACACTGAAAAATTAAAACTATAAATTATACAAAACTTTGTCATATTTTTTTAAGTGCTAATTTATTGCAAATAAAAGAAATCCTCTTTTTGTATAGTTTTGGCCTTATATATCTTCAAATTGCCTTCTCATGTATGAAAATCGCAGCTTTATTAAGCAGCTTTATTTATTTAAGTAATGGTCAAACGAATAACACAAATTTTAAGTTTGTTTATTTTTGCCGCTTTCCCCTGTTTCATTCTTGGACCTTTCAAAACTAATTTTTTGGCTGCTCCATTATCATTTCTAAGCCCGTGTTTTCATTGTTGCTAAATAAAACTTTGTTTTGTCGCACACGAGAAATAAATTGGTGAAGTCATTTAATTACTTTTTTAAGGCTTTATGGGTGAATGAAAAATCCTAATATATAAAAAATATAATTCGTTTAAAAACATTGTGTTCTAGCTTTTGTGAATTAGCCACATTCTGACACATAGAAGCTAAAAATATCCTATTCAATGTATTTATGACGAAATATCATAGATTAATATTGAATAATTGTCTTCTAGATAAAGAGATTAAAATTCATTTGTAAAGCAACTCAGAATAGCCAGTAAATACAGGCAAGAAATGAAGAAAAATATGACCAAGGAACTCCCTATACAGCCACTGAGGAAAGATAAAATAATTATCATTTGTCTTAGCAGGGGTATAAATTTTTAGAAATCAATCTGAGGTCATTTTTTGCTCAATGTTATATAGCAATATAATGTTGATTAACCGTATGTAAATCTTTTTCAAATTTTGCCAGCATTATATAAAGTGTTTCTGTTTCGTTTTTTTCTTTCTGTTAATAAAATAGAACAACTCAGCAATATATATTTTTTTACCATGTTTTTATTAACTCGCTTTCTTGTTTGTTTGTGTGTGTGTTTGTCCAGTACAAATCTTCCAATCGATTTTTAACTAACTTCCCGACTAACTAGACATTTGAAACTTTTAAAATAGCTCAGAACACAATGACAATGCATTATTTCAATACTTTTAGCCACCTTTAAGCAGAATTGAAGTCATTTTAAGTTAATTGTGTTTTGTAGACTGGTGCAGCCATCTATCTTTCGGGACGGGAATGAAAAGTTAAACGCAAGTTAACTTCTAATTAACTGCATTTTCTTTCAAGTTGATGGGATAATTTATCAAAAAATTTTTAAAAAGTATTTATTAATACATAGAATTGTCAAGTTTATTCTATTCAACATAAAATTTAAAAACATGGTATATAAAAAGTTATTTTTATCTTGTAATTATTCTGTTTTTATCATTTAAGACAACCTCGTCTAAAAACTCTAAATTTTCACATTTGGAGAAATATTATAGAGCAGGTTTTTTTAAACATGAATCACTTTTGTTACCTGATTATTATATTTATCTCTGAAAATATGTGTTTCATAATCTACCCACTCTATCATATTTATAGAATCAGTGAAGCTAGTAGATAAAAATGAAGAGGAAAAAGTACACTCTACAGTGCTTTTCAGTAACTGACACTTTGGCTTGCATAGGGATCTAAATCTCTTCAAAACCAGCTTTTAATTATAGTTTTCGGTTTTTTTTGCCATAATAAATCAAAATTTAGCAGTTAGTGCTAAGAAAAATGATAGCCTAGGATAGCTAGATTCCTACGTAGATATCATGCATGTTATAGGTGTTGTGTAACACGTAGGTGCAAAAAAACTGTAATATTGCATGAACCCATTTCAGTTATTTACTGTCATTTTCTATATATATAAAACAGTTCCGTAACTGACTGACTGACAGATAACGCTCAAACCAAACCGCTAGACTTAAAGTGATGAAATTTTGCATGGTGATTCTTCTTAAAGTGTAGGGGTGCACTAAGAATGATTTTTGAAAAATTCGTCTTAGAATTTTTTAAATTAAATTTTTGAGCTGTATTTGTAACCTTTTAAATTTGCATTTATTATAATAATCTGATGGTTATAAAACTTATATCACGAGAGAGATCATAAAAAACTTTTTGTGATACTTTAAATTAATTTTGCGTCACGTGCATAACAACAAAATAAATTGTCAAAAAAATATTAATATATGGTAAAAGGTAAAAATTAGCCGCTAGACTCATTGAGATGGAAGTTTTTTAAGAAGTTCAAATTAGTATGTTTTATGAATATTAAACATACAAATTAATTGCGTACATTGACCGTTGTATTTAATTTGAATATTTTCTTCTACATTATTTTGTCTATAAAAATATCCGTTACGATTTTTTTATAAATATATTTTTTTGGCATTAATTGCATACATTTACCGTTGTATTTAATTTGAATGTACTCCGTAGCAAAACACGGGTATTCAGCTAGTCCTATATAACATCTTTTGTTGATAAAATCAGTCACACAAGTTCATTCAGGAGGAAACAGGTGCATTATTTTACATCATTTATAAAGTGTCATTATCTCTTGTACCAGGATCAGTTAGTTGGAGTCCAGGTCAGGAATAGATGTTTATAGCCATTCGTAATAGGCTGTAAAATGCATGTTTTAATCTGTTACGCTCTCGAGTACCAAACATGACTGTGGCACTCCAAAAAAATTATTTAAAACCACCAGTCTGCAATTCCGTTTTTTTCTAAAACAATCGTTTATTTAATAGTATATGTTTCGGATTAAACTTTGCATAATATATCGCTTATCACTAATGCTTTATTGAACTTCATGAGACATAACGTCGAAAATCATATCATGCGAATGTGAGATATTTTCTATTTAGAAATTCAGCTATAGTAGGAACATATCTCCCTATGAACATGTTTCTATTTCATAGGGAAGACACGATAGGAGCACTATCAGTGCAATATATAAAGAGAAAACCAATGATCGATCTATAGTGAATATATGAGACATGTTAAATTCAACTGTCAAAGAATTCAATGGATTCATTACATTTCGTTATCTATTGCACACTACAATAATATTTAACCAATGTAATGAATATAAATGTACCGGAAAGAATTTCTATAACTAGTGGTATAATGGGCAGCATTCATAATGATACAGCTG
Organism: Dolomedes plantarius; assembly: GCA_907164885.2. Taxonomy (NCBI): domain Eukaryota; kingdom Metazoa; phylum Arthropoda; class Arachnida; order Araneae; family Dolomedidae; genus Dolomedes; species Dolomedes plantarius. Next base: position 195,362,424 of record OU015492.1, on the reverse strand, counting down.
CTTCTCTTTGTAATATATATACTGTGGTAGAGGAATGGATACAATCCTGATATTTTCCTAACAAAAAGCTTGTGACTATAGTTGTAATCAGGTTTAAGATGTCGATATCTTGTGTTACATATCGCAACCCGGCAATAAAAGTGATGCAAGAAAAAAATGGCAATTTTGATATTGTCATTGAAAAATATGTATGAAGTGACCAAAAAGCGACACATCTTATGTCGCAATTTGTCCACCTGAGAGCAGTCGTATCAGTTTTATTGTAATGCTAGTTCAAGTTTTATATGATAGTATTCTTTAAGTTTATTTTTCTCAAATGCTGTATGTTTGAGTTGTGTCACTTTTCTTGCCGGGGTATGATATGTACTACAGGGTATGTACACTGAAGAGCAAAAAAAACTAGTACAAGCAAAAAAAACTGGTACATGCAAATAACGGAGATATGCTACCAATCGGCGTAACGCGATGCGGACGGCAGCGCTTATATAGGACAACAGGTGTTTGGCGAAGCTGTTATATCGTTTCCTCCTGCTACAACGGCAGTTTATCACGATTTATGTGACTTTGAACGCGGCATTGTAGTCGGTGCTCGAGAGATGGGACATAGAATCTCCGAGATTGCGATGAAATTTGGATTTTCACGCACGGCCATTTCACGAGTGCACCGTGAATATCGAGAATCCAGTAAAACATCAAATCTCCGACAGCGGTGTGGCCGGAAAAAGACCTTGAAAGAAATGGACCATCGACGACTGACAAGAATCCTTAAACGACATAGACATGCAACGCTTTCTCAAATTGCTGCGCATTTCAAAGCTGGGGCATGAGCAAGTGTCAGCGTGCGAACTGTTCAACGGACCGCCATTCATATGGGCTTTTAGAGCTTCAGGACAATCCATGTACCGTTGTTGACTGCCCGGTACTAAACTTTACGCCTTTCTTGGGAATTCCAGCATCTCCATTGGACTGTTGATGACTGGAAACAAGTTTCCTGGTTTGGCGAGTCTCTTTTCCAATTTTATTGGGCGGATGGATGTGTATGGGTAAGGAGACAACCTTATGAATACATGGATCGTACATGTCAACAGGGGTCTGTTCAAGCTGGCGGAGCCTCTGTGATGGTATGGGGCGTGTGCAGTTTGGCGTGATATGGGACCCCTGATACGTCTAGAGACAACTGACAGGTGACGGGTATATAAGCATAATGCCCGACCATCTACACCCATTCATGTCCATTGTACATTCCGACGAACTTGGACAATTTCAGCAGGAGAATGCGACACCCCGCACGTCGAGACTTGCTTTCCAATGGCTCCAGGATCCCTCTTCTGATTTTAGACACTTCTATTGGCCACCTAAATCCCCAGACATGAACATAATTGAGCATATCTGGGATGCCTTGCAACGTGCTGTTCAGAAGAGATCTGCACCCCCTCGCACTCCTATGGATGTGTTGACTGCCCTGCAGGATTCATCTGTGAATAGCCTCCAGGATACCTTCAGACATTAGTCGAGTCCATGCCACATCGTGTTCTGGCACTTCTGCATGCGCGTGGGGGCCGTACACGATATTAGGCAGGTGTACCAGTTTTTTTGGCTCTTCAGTTTCTCTTACCTCTTTCTTCTCCCTTCCTTGCGTTTAAAAATACCAATGCACTTTCCCATAGAAAGCTCACTTTGGAAGCATTTTATTCTGCTTTTCATATAACTTAAATAATGCACTCCAATTTTCGTCCTTTTTTTCTCCACTTCATAAAACGGAAGTCTATTAGGCGGCTTGTCCTTGTAAAAAGGTTAAATTTTCATCAAATTGAATGCCTTTTATTTCTGTCCCAATTAATATTTAATCAAAATTTAACTATATGAGATAATTTTCTTTCTTTAGGTGTATATAATAAAATAGAGAACAAAAGGGTTCTTGACGCAATATTTGTAGAATAAGGAGAACGTTTTCAGGACATTATATATCAGGAGAACAATAATTCCCACAGTCATTTTTAATAGAATTCTTAGACATTAATTAAATTTATAAAAGGAGAAATATTCTTAAGTAATTTAATTACCTCCTTTAATGTAAAGGAGGTAAAAAAAATAACTGAAGAAAGCATTTTTAGCATTGCGATTTTTCATGAAATTCTAATACGGAAATACGTGCTTTTACAAGTTTATTTTCGCATTTTGTAAATAAAAAGACATAATTAGATTGATAATTGATTGAAAATGCATTGCTATGTAATTAATTTGCTTTATAAACAATATTATTTACAAAAGAACAAATTTCAACATCTTCTAATACGCTTAGTAACATTAAAAACTAATCAAACTCATTTGAATAAGTACTTTTTTTCCTTTTGTACAATGCTTGGACAACTTTAAATTGTTCTAACCCCGCATATTTTAATTTTGGATTCATACTTGCTAAAACTAACGTTAAACTCTGTTTTGAAAACCCTGGTCTTTAGCAATTTTTTCTGTTACCTTTCATTAATTTTAATTCACCTGCTGTTTAACTACAAAATTCACCCATGAATCCTTCAGAGGTAATCAGAAATAGTTCTGGCTATTCATAATGGATTTTTTAATCTTCCATCAGTGTCATATGGTTGACAACGTCATACTAATTACTACGTATGTATTGAATCTACGATATTTTGAAAATTAAAATAATGTTACTGATTTTAACGGCTTTATGCATGTTATCTATATATTTAAGTTGCTAAGCTGACTCTTTGGGCAGTCCGTGAGAGAAAACTACTGAATCAATTTACTTCATATTAGTCTTAAACGAAAGATTGCAATCTGTAGATTTGTCAAATTTGGTTTTTGTAACCGCAATTTCTATTAATTAGCGATAATTTACAATTAAAATTTAATTTCTGCTCATGCTCAGTGACATGTTTTATTGATAAACACGTTTTTCCGAAGAGTCTCACTAGATCTCTCTCTGACATTTATATTTTATGATAATTTTGTTTGTGGAATATAAGATTAAACTTGAGGGAAATTGTTTATTTCGTGCTGTTCAATTAACGATAATTTGCAATGAAAAAATTGCTTTTTGCGCATGCCCAATGACATTTTTAAATCTGGCTTTAGATACTCACTAAGCACAAGGCCGCTTAAACACATTAATTTTTTTTTAACCTATGGCTTTATTTGGAAAAAAACACATTAATTTGTTTCTGCACATTATGATTTTCAACATTTGGAAATGTGTTGAGTATAATTTTTGTATTAGTATATTTATTTACTATCTAGCCGTCATGTTTTTACGGGTACCAACTAGTGTATTATCTATATATATAAAACAGTTCCGTAACTGACTCACTGACTGACATACAACGCACAGACCAAACCGCTGGACCTAAAGGGCTGAAATTTTGCATGGCGATTTTTCTTGTGGTGTAGGGGTGCACTAAGAGAGATTTTTAAAAAATTCTTCTTAGATTTTTTTTAAATTAAATTTTTAAGCTGTTTTAGTAACTTTTTTTAAGTTTGCATTTAAAATAATAAATTGAGGATTATAAAATTTATATCACGAAAAAGATCTTAAAAATTCCTTTAAAATGAAATCGAATCTTTACCTCTATTTTCTGATTTTTGGTGAATTTTTAAAGATTCATTTTTATAATTTATTTATTAAATGCTGATCACCTGATTTCTTTTTCTTTTACTTTAATTAAATTTATCGTCACGTGAATAACAACTAAATAGACAAAAAATATTTTTTTCTTGCTAATGCGGCAGACGATTGGACATCATTTTGTCTATAAAAATATCCCTTACGATTTTTTTTTATAAATATATATTTTTTTCTACATCAATTGTATATATTAATCGTCGTATTTATTATAAATATATTTACGAGTATATATATATTTACTTTTTTGGCATTAATTGCATACATTGACCGTTGTATTTAATTTCAATGTACTCCGTAGCGTAGTGCGGGTTTTCAGCTAGTATTAAGATAAAAGCCATACGAATATTAAAAGTTATCCGACCATGTTTTCCTACCTCGGGTTAAAATGGCCCAGTAGAGTACTTGACTAGGGTATGTTATTCAGATACATGACCAAGCAGCCGAAAATTAAAGCATCAAAATATTTATTTCACTAATTTAATATATTTTACACAAGGGGTCGACTTCAGTTTCCGCTCTCCCAGAACTACACACTTGCACTTACCACGTGCTAACTTCAAAATTTTTTTATAGTCATAAGTTTGCATGCAATGATATGATTTACCTACAGTTACTTGGCTGTTGTGGAACAGACATACTTTTTTTCCTGCGTAAGTTATAACATTAGAATGATAATAAAAATGTATAAATTGTTGTACGATATAAACATACATATTGCTACATATGGCAGAAAAAAATTATCATATAATGGTAGCATGAAATTCTGTACATGTCTCTTAATGCCGAAAAAGAACTTTGTTTCGAAGAGTAACGAAGAGGTACATGAGTCTTATTATACCAAGCCTATTCTCAACGACAGCTGCATTACGTTTAACTATTTTCAAATATCGTTTGTAAGGTAATTTTATTAAATTTATTTGGTCTATATTTCTTTCGCTTTACATCCTAGGTAAAGATGACCAATGTTGGTGTGTATTCCTAAATATAATTTTTTTTAAATATACAAGGGGCTTCGACCCTAGGCTCGCTATGCTCGCTCCTCTGTTATGGCTAATAGCGAGATACATAGGGGTGATTCTCGGGCAATGTAACAGCTTCAATCCATTTACTGTTGTCACCCTAAATGCGAAGGGCGTTTCATCACTGTTGAATTATCAGCTTTAAAATTCAATTAAAAATCGAAAATTTAAGATATAGACCTGAAATGAGGTTTATATGAATAAAAAAACTTTTAGCTTCAAAATGATGTAAATATTTTCTTTGTAAGATAAAAACTCGAGGAGCATCGATATTACATCCACACAGAGGACGATATTTCTTGAAAAACTATGTTTCCTTTTTTGATGAAAATATTTAAAAATATTTTTAAACACATGAGATCTAGTTTGAAAGAGAAATGTCTGTAGTCTTAGACTGTAAAAAGATCAAAATTCTACGATCCTTTTTTGGAGAGTTATCGTAACTTGAAGATGAAAAAGTCAATATTTCCCACAAAACATAAAATAATAAAAAATTTACAGTCCGGCGAAGGTGAGACATGTCTTACTTTGGTCCCCCCATTTTTCTGCATGTATTGGTATCGCTCTCGACCCCATACCCTCAGCGGTATCGGAGGAGATAGCGTGACAAGCTTTTGACAGCGGCAGCGGGATTTTTTTTAGAATAGAGAGAAAAGTCATCAAAATCTTTAATGTTTATAAATTTAAACGAATATTAGTGAATTAATGTAGAGACGCATAATTACGATAACCTTCCAAGTCTGCCAACTTTTCGAGAGTTCGCACAAAGAACACCAGAACCATGGCACTCTTTCCTTTAAGGCTCAAGATTATAGAGTTTCTAAGATTAACATAAATATTATTCTGTATGTGTTTCCTAAGTTGATGAAGGTAAATTGAGGGTTCAGAAATTATCAATGAATTAATATGATCGAATTAATATCAATGGGAGGAAATGAGAAAGATTATACAATGATACGAGCCATGAATATACGATAGTGCAGAGAAAGTAAATGAAAGAATGAATTAACGACAGAATAAATGATTTTGAGAAGAAATTAATAAAATCGAGAATTGTGTGGGGAGTTAAAGGGTGGAATGTAGTGTTGAGTGACGGTCTTGAGAACGACTGAATAATATGTGCTTGGATTTAAAATAGAAAAGTATAATTTAAGCTGATGACAAACTAGAATTAAATTATAATTTTCGTTTGAGACAACATTAATAAAAACAACGTACCTTTTAAATGTTGCTTACATTCAGGAAAAAGTTGAATTTCAGGAAAAGTTTGATGTACAGTGTAGAAGTAATAAATATTTTTTTTAGATTACCAATTTTTGTATCATTAGCTGCATTGATTTTACTATACGTAGCCATATTGTTTTACCCAATCTTTTCTGTATGAAGTTTATTACCGAATAGCTGAATACCCGTGCTTCGCAACGAAGTACATTCAAATTAAATACAAGGGTCAATGTATGCAATTAATGCCAATATATATATATATATATATATATATATATATTAAAAATCATAACGTATATTTTTATATACAAAATATTGTAGAAGAAAATATTCAAATTAAATCTAATAGAACATACTAAAGAATATAGTACAATTAATATAGTACAGTTTGAGGAACATTTCTTTTAGTGTATTTTAATATTTTTTTTGGATAACGTCCAATCGTCTGCCGCAATAGAAAGAAATAGATTTTATTTTGTTGTTACGCAAAATTAATTTAAAGTATCACAAAAAGAAAAGAAACCATGTGATCAGTAATTAATAAATTAAATTCTGAAAATTAATATTTAAAAATTCACCAAAAATCAGAAAATGGAGGTAAAGATTAAAGATTCGACAAAGATCTCATTTTAAAGGAAGATTTATGATCTTTCTCGTGATGTAAATTTTAAAACCCTCAGATTATTATTTTAAATGCAAACTTCAAAAAAGTTACAAAAACAGCTTAAAAATTTAATTTTAAAAAAATCTAAGATGAATTTTTGCAAAAATCCTTCTTAGTGCACCCCTACACTATAAGAAGAATCGCCATGCAAAATTTCAGCCCTTAGGTCCAGCTATTTGGTCTGTGCGTTATATGTCAGTCAGTGAGTTACGGAACTGTTTTATATATATAGATTACACTTGAAAAATCTTGTCATTTATATTTCTGTAAAAATAGATTTTTTTCCTTTAACGTATACTAGCAAAAATGCATATTCTATTTTTTTTATTCCGATTTCGTATATGAGCTACAATGTACGCAACCAGATTATTTCAGCAAAAAAAAATGACTTTCAGAATCATTTCAGTAAGTTCTGTTTTTTACTGCATTAACAATTTTTGGTTCACTAGCTGTATTATTTATTACTATATTTTGATAGATTATATTAGCTAAGGTGTTTTACTCTACATAATATCATCATCGTTAGATTCTGAATTTCATTTTGGTTCAAGTTATTTTTATCAGAATCAGTTTTGTTCCATGAATAGCCCGGAAGAAATGCATTTCATTTTATTACCTTTTATTGCCAATTTCGAATCATCAGCAACACTGTTGCGCTATGGTAAGTATACAATCATGTTATTTTAGCGAAAATTACATCGCATGTTAAATAAATCGTAATGTTACATTCCATTTTTTGTTACCAAATTTTGTTTATGTCATCGCTAATTTTTTATGCTAATTCCCTGCATTACACCATGAAGAGCTGTATAGTTTAGAACAAGTGTCATCTGTAGGAAGAGTATCCTTTTGGTTTGACTTTAAATTTTCTTTTCTAATTACTTTTATTTAAAATAAAAGTTGGTTTTGCATGAGAGTGTGAGAAATATATTACAGGTAAAATTTACAGGCTGAAGTAGCATTGACTTTAAAATCAAATGTTCATTCATAATTTTCCTTAGAAAATCGATATTTTGCATAAAGTATTGTAACGATTATTACCGGTGTCATTTTTTTAATACGTTGCACTCTTTAAAATTATCAGCTAATTGATTCTGAACACTTTGATTCTGAAGTAATTGATTCTGAAGAAACACTGTTTTGACAAAATTGAATTTCCATCTAGAGTATAATATTAAGGCAAGACTTCGTTTAAATTTTAACGTTCAGTCAAATTTTTTTAGCAAAATTGATTTTATTGTGTGTATTGTTTTGGAAGATTTGATACGCCTTTTTCATTATATTTCTATTTTTTTTTTATCATGAGCTACTATGCATTCTATTGTAAGAAGCTACATCATTTTAGCAAAACCCCCTTTAAATTTAGCACTAGAAAGACGAATTTTTTCCTTACTAAAATTCGGTTAAATATAAAATCAAGAATTTAAAATATTTAATGTGTTTTTTAAATGGTTAAATGCTTTAAAATTTGAACTATTTTATACCAATATATTATAAATTAGTATATATTTAGATATGTTTTTATGTTATATGTTAATATGCCGAGCTGACAACCTGGTATGGTTTATCCGTAAACATATATGCATGGTTTGTGCAGTCCTTATTTTTCAACACTAATATTTCCGAAGAGCCAATATTTCTGTTATTTGCAAAAGGGGAACTAACATTTTTGCAGAATTATTTTAAAGATTTCTTCCTGTTACGGTTTTCAGTCTTAGCAGGTATACAACACATTTTCTCCCCCTCTTTACTATCGAATATAATTTTGTAAATGTGTATGCATATTTCGCGTAAAATTAGAAAAATTCATAAAATTTCAGAAGCCTTAGGACATAAATACAAACATAGCGTTCAATAGTATGTCCAAAACCATCAAAATGACGGCAGCTGTCTTTCTAGTGGTGAAGCTCTGTAATATAAGTTTAACCATATGTGTTATATTACTGATTTTATTTTAATTTGAGGTTATATATAATACTATTCGACATAGTGGCATTAGTTTAACGTAGGTGACATTTTCCGTATAAAGTCCTTAGTGGTTTTATATAAAATTCCCTCCTTAACTCCCATATATTTTTCCATTTATATCATATTAATATCCTTTTATCACCGACTGCAATGTATAATACTTATGTAACCACAATATTTTTTTATTAAAAAAATCACTAGTTGTTTAGAACAACATTATAACAACTTTAAACTGCACAGTTCTTAAATTTTTTCTCAAAAAATTAATTTTTTATATGAAATTTGTGAGTCGTAATGTTTCATATTCCAATTAAAATCGCAATACCAATTTTGTATCCTTAGTTACACTGCATAATACTGTAGAAAGTCAAATTATTTTATCAAGATCCATATTTTAGCAAAACTGACATTTTATCAAGTAAATTAGGGTTAGGATTTTAATTTCAATGTTTATTTAAATTATTTTAGCAAAATTGATTTATTTCCAGGAATTAAGGATTGTGTTCGTAAGACTATACCCCATTTCTCATTACTTGAAGTTTTGTATCATTAGCTACTCCGTATAATACTGTAAGGTGATATTATTCTTGTAAAATATTTGCTTTCTCGATAAAGTATCGCAATAATGAGACTTTAACCCTATTTTTGAAAGACTCATTTTGTTCAGTTAGTTACAATGTATAATACTTTTTCTCCATGTTATTTTACCCAAAGTATCTTCTTCCTTGTAGAGTATCATAAAGTTAACTTCGAATTCAATTTTTATTTTCCCTATCAGAAAAGCCGATTTATTTTTCGTAGTTCTCTCTCATAGCTTCAGACTGGTAAACTATATATTCAATTTTTATTACATTTACAGTTTTTATCATCAGTCACGCTGCATAATGTTATAAGAAGACCCATTTTGCCAAATAAGCTGTCCATATAAAATAATGACTTCAAAAGTTTTCTTTCCTGTATTTCCACTTAATGTTTCGTTAGTCTTTTGGTAAACTTGCATACGTTGCCCGATTATTTTAACAAAAGTTTCTTTCGTATAAAAATATCATTGGAGATGTGGGGGTATGCGGGGGGTTAAATAAAACTTTAAAGCAAGTTTATTTTTATTTATTTTCCTTTCGGTTTTAATTATCGTGCTAGTAAAATTTAGCACTTCATATTTCTGTGGTGCCCGGTATAAACGGCTTAAGTCAAAAAAAGTGATCTTTAGATATTTGTTAGCATTGATTAAAAAAATCTTCAGAATTGTGTAAACGGCTTAATTCTATCATTTTTATTTACAAAAGTACAATTCTTTGTACAAAAGACTCAAGTCGAAATTATTGTTCTGCGATTGGTATAAAAGCCAATAACTTGGTATATTTAAATCACTGTTTTTCGCTCAAGCCCTTTATACCGGGCCCCATAGATTTCTTACTATTACCAATTTGTATGTTAAGCTATGCTTATTTTACAAAATTGGCCATGTACTCATTACACTACCAATTTTCTATCATTTGCTACCCTGAATGTAGTCTCATTCAAGCCTTGAATGAGACTACAAAACATTTGTAAAATCGTATTTTCATTTCAGTCTTGCAGCGATGACTCTTAAAATTTTATTACCAATTTTGTATCATTAGCAACCGTGTGTAATACTGCATACGTCCACATTTTCATTGTGGGCAAGAGTCAAGGGAATACATTTCAGTCGTCTGAGAGATAGTTGAACGTTCATTGATTTGTAATGAAGATTGATTGATATAGTAAATTAATTGAACCTATGAGAATGATTTAGTGATAAGATAATTGATCATGTAAAGATAAAGTTAAGTGAGATAAATTTGGGATGTGTAGAACTTTGATTGTTATCATAAGCTTACTTAGATACTGTCAAACTATTTCTGATGCATTAATTAGTGAACTGTATTTAAATATAAGAGATGCATCGAAAAAATGCAGATATACAAGTTTCCGGTAATTGGTAAAATATTTTAAATTTTGTAATGATTTTTCGCTTTACTTTTCAATTTTAAACTTCAGTACATTAAATTTAATTAAGTTGCAGTGAGTAATTCAGCTGTCTTTAATAACTACCTTTATTTAATAAACTTAGTAGATCCAACAGATTTCTTTTACATGAATAAGTTGTGAAATAGGGATTAAATTCCTCTCTCTACTGCCTGCTGCAGTTTACTAAAACCGAAGAGAGGATATTTTTACTCGCAAAATGTTTTCAAAAAGTTAGCTATTGAGACATTACCTACGAATTATCTTGTATCTATGAATTATCCTGAAGCCCATCTCAAAATTTGCCCTGGTCGTAGTAACATTGAAGTAGAAAATGCTACTAATTGTGGTTTGTTGTTGTTGTTATTGTCTTAAGACTGTAATGGGCTACCAGATATAGACTCATTGTAAAAAATTTCAGGTTGTCTCTTCTGACGAAACTACCGCGGGATATTAACGTAGGATTACTTATCGTTGCTTACCACTTTTGTATATATACAGTCGAACCCCGTTATAACAAACTTCAGGGGACCACAGGTTTTGTTCGCTTTATCCAGTGGTTCACTACATCTGAACAGTTAAAAAAAAATGATAGAGTTCACAAAATGTATAACTCATTAGTTGCAATGTGTATTCAATAATGATGTATTAAACAATGATAAAATACTAATTAAATTACGTACAATAGAAAAATGGCGGGACCAAAATTTTCGTTCGTTATATACCGAGTTCGCTATAACGGGGCTCGACTATATATGTATGTATATATGTATTTATATATATGTACGTATGCGTGTATATATATATATATAATGTGTGTGTGTGTGTCAGTCAAAATTTTGACGTATTTTGGTACTTTTCTGTTTAACTGTTTACTGCTTGTCCAAACAGACTGGGTTTGGCGCGCTGCCGTAATTATAACTCGCGACGCAGGACATCTGAAATTTTGCTTTCTGGGGGACCGTTATGGAGAAACGTAATCCTACGTTAAAAACCAAAGTCTGTAGAAGGAACAAAAAATCTTGTTATGTCTTAATTCACCAGTGGCTATGACTCTTTTATGAACTGGTGCATAATAAACAAATTTGATTTCCGCATGAAAAACTAAAATAAAAAATTAAATTTTAAACTCTTTCCTTCTTATTTAATTGTAAAAAAATATAATGAATTGTATAATTACTAAATATGCGAGACAGGACTACTGACTATGAACACCGGTGTAATATCTGATATAGAGAGTTCCAGTGTTTACGTTAAGAACTGGGTTTTAGATTTTTATTTAAAGATTCGTAGTTTAATAGCAATATGGTCAAATGTTTAGTTTTAAGTTGCTCTTAAGAATTGTCATACTTAAGTTCAAGTATACATCGAATAACAAAAGTGACAATGTTTTTAGGCTTCCATCTGAAGCAGTACTTCTGTTCGGCAAAGTAAATGTTATTCAGACAGTTACACAGAAAGCATTCATAAATCTATTTCTAGTTCACTCTAGTAAGAGAGCTGTTGAAATGTTATAGGAAGGTAAGTATAAAGCTATATTTCTATACACATGTCTCTTTCATAGAATTCAGTGAATGTGCAATTCCATGTATCTCACTAAAGACATCTCTGTATCTTTTCCTGTAACTGATAATTTATACATCTTTGCGTTTTGAGGGGAATGTGTTATGATTACCAATGGAATAGTTTTCTTTTGAAATTCCCCTAGAGCACATATATATATATATATATATATATATATATATATATATATAGATAGATAGATAGATAGATAGATAGCTGAATGTACCAGATATTTTCAACACAGCTGTTTTAGGAAATCTTTAGCATCTTCTAAAGAAATATATGAATGCAAACGTTTGTAATTTTAATATAAATTGCCTTTTTTATTTGAAAAATGGTGAAGGGAAGTTAGTTATACAAATAAGTCATTCTGAGGAAATTACTAAGACATTTATATATGATACAGTTCCCGTTTCTATATAATTTGAAAGATTCTCCCATCTAATGAATATAATGCATACAAATTTCTAAAATTAGTTTTGATATGATTTTTTCAGTTAACGTATTTTTATAATTAGCTCTTCATTTCATTACTGAAATTTCCAAATAACCTTTTTCCTCTGTCCACAAGTTATACATAATTTAATTAAACAGAAGCTACAAGGGAAGAAATGGCATTTTATGTTGAAATTATTTCTAATTTTCATTACCAAAAAAAAGTTATTCTAATATTAAATATATGTATTTATGAAGATATAAATTTTGAAATGAAATATTTAAACACTTGTGACATCCAAATAATTCCTAATTCATGTAGTTGCCCTGAACTGCCAATTATTTTCCGAATTCTCAGGTATGATAATGATTAAAAATGCTCTGGAATCAAACATCATTACTCTTCCCTTACATTTATTATTAATACAAAGGTATAGGCAACTGCTTGCGAAAGTTATTTTAAAATTCCAACGGAAATACTTTTTTTCCCCCATCCGACATTAAATAAGGATTAACTTTATTAACTCTCTAATTGCCTGTAAGAGGATACTTCTCAATTTCAATATTCGGCGGATATCAATTATTGCTCCATATTTAAAAATGCAATAAAGAAGCCAGCTAAGATTTGTTTGATATCACTAATTACTTTACGTAATGAAGTCGAAAAATAGAAATTTAAAGTTGATTAATGGGTTGTCACGTAAAAGGGACAATGAGAGGGAAATGGAGAAATTTATTCCTCTACGGCACGCAATAAGGGAGCGATGTTCGCCAAATATATAAGTATATTTTTTTTTAACTTGGAAAAATCTCTAAATAGATGGTACAAATATAAAATATTCTGGTTAAATCTAATAGGCTGGACTATTTTTTTATTGCTAACTATATACTAAATTACAGAATCATTAATAATTCTTTTAACTGCAAATCTACTAAGATATGAAACTTTTACAGCAGTGTTGCATAAATATTTCGAATTTGTATCAGTAAACAGCCTTACCTACCTTTATAATTAAAAAATTCTTTAAATATTTTATTATGGTATATTAAACGAAAATTTCCAATTAAAACTGGAACCAAGTTAATTTGTCATTATATTTCTTCCTTATAGAACGAGTATTGAATGAATTACGTTTGAAAACGAACACTTTATAGCAAATTAAGTTTTATTAGATGATTTTGCTCGACTAAAGGTTAATGTACTTGTTATCATGGCATTAAAATATGAATAATTATTGTATTAATGTGCTTTAGTTGGAATTTATGATATTTATTTTCTACGGTTTTTGCGGTAATTTAATCCTCTTTCTCTGTGAGTAAACATCTGCATTGTAAACAGCTAGATAAGGAGCTCGATTCCGATAGAGGTTTCTAGTAATCGGAGACGTCTGAATCTATCGTTTGTCTGGTACAAATGAAGAGTTGTCTTCATTTGTTCGAGAAGAGTATATGACCGAAAAACTTCGCAAAAACTCGTCATATACGGTGAGCTCTTACTTATTGTAGAAAATATTCTTTCTGAAAATCAGTGTTAAATGGCACAAATTTAGATAATATGCATGCAATCTTAAATTATTCGTTTAAAGTTTACTTGCAGTTCTGATATTTACAGTAGTAGACTATATTTATAACAAATTTTAAATTTTAAGGCATTTCGTAATACGGAAATTACTGGTCTTTTACAGTATGTATTGACCGTCTCGTTGCAATGTCCATAATCTCTAGTTTTCTATATTTGTTCACTTGGTTCGACTATTAGAATTCTACTGACAAAATCATCACTTTTGTGAAAAATTATTTTGGATTTCATAGTATGTTGAAGATCCCCGCAATGAGATTTTTTAAATACGATTTTTCGACTTACATTTTTCTGTTAGTATAATAACAAGTTAATGACTGGTTGAGAGACTAGTCAAATTGACATCCTGTTTGACACTGCGGGGCGTGACGCTTTTGATCGAAACGTGCTTTAAATTTTGCAATGTGATAAGTTGCACACGAGTTACAGAACACAGCTTCACGTAGTCAAACAAGAAGCGCAACTACTGCATTGAAAGCATATTGTTTACGTAAAATAACTGTGCAGACAGCTGATGCGCCTAAATCCAATCGAAAGCTCCAATGATTTGGTGAAATTTTAACATGTAATGCTGGACATTTCTGCTGTATGGCAAGAGATATAAGGGCAATATATGATGGACATTTGTAAGAAAGTTTAGAAGACATTTCAGTCCTACCAGAGACTTTAATGAAGATATTTTTGTTGTTGAAATAGTAGGAAACTACTTGTTTTGGAGACTGTTAAAATCAGCGTTTTAGATATCTGAGCTTGTGGACATTGATGTCGAAGAACTATTTACTGAACAGCTGAACTTGACAAAGAAGGAAATAAAATCGTGCAAAGGAAAAACAATTCTTACTTAAGTCAAGGAGAAATTTAGAGCAACATAGCTAGTAGAAACGACTGATACTAACAGCAGTCTGGCATAAATGCTAGAAAAGTTCGTCATTTCCAAGGAAATATACTTGAAAATGAGTACAGCAATTTGGTTGCTAAAGCAAAACTTAAGAATCAAAAGAAGAAATAAGCTGTACTTCCAAAGTTTGATATTCTATAGAAAAATTTGCATTTAAACCGTCAAAACTGCTGATGGTGTCTTCGTATGAGAAATGCCTTCTACCTAATATTCTCAAGCTTGATCTGAAGAGAAGTAAATCGATGACTTTGTCGGTGGAATATCTTTATAATTTAACAATTTTAGGTCAAAAATTATAAAACTCCAGTGTGCTGTTAGTTTTACGGTGAAAACCAATGAAACCATTGCATTTTCCTTCTCAGTTCATAACTAAATGAACTACAAGTGACATTCAACTCTTTATTTCAAAATGTAGTATGGGTTAGATTATTTTCTTGGTTATAGGATTATTACTAAAAGTGTTCTGAGAACGTTCATGAAGGCAATAAAGCTGTGCGCATACATATATAAACAGCATTTTTTGTTTGGTATTGAGATAAAGGGATTTTTCAGGTGGCAACCTTACCATACTCCGCTGAAAAACGAGATTTCTACGTAAGGTAAGTTGGTGTAACTGGGTCCATGAGGTACCTGGGCCATCCCCTCAAAGATTTATCCTTTACATATTAGGTTTGGATTTCCACTCTGTTAGGGCAACACTGGTCTATCTTACAACAATCTATCTTACAACATTGGTAACTGCTTTGAAAAATTATTTTTAAATGGAGGTGGATTTTTTTCTTTTTCTAGATATACAAGCATTGGACCCAGTTACCCAGTCACAGATTCTGTTGTTTCTTATGAGAAACAGACCTGGGTGTTCCCCTTACCCCCTTTTTCACGGGAATTGAGCCCACCTGTATTTAAAAATATATACTATTTATGCATAATATATATATATATATATATATATATATATATATATATATATATATATATATATATATATATATATATATATATATATATATATATATATAAATCAATATAATAGCTTCAACATACTCCCTAAGACTTACTAAAATGCATGTAATACAATGATTTTTTAAAATTATTCATTATTCATGTTAGTATAATTTTAATGTGTTAAAAGTATAGTAAATAAAAAATTTTAAAATCTATAGCCCAGTTACCCCAACTTACCTTATAATATTCTTTAGTTTTCTAAAAACCATAGCTTTGAAAAACACAAATATAAAATTGCTTTTATTTATTTTCTTTATATTAGTCAGTTTTTCATTTCTTTCCATATTTTAATAAATAAAAATCTTATATGAATGTATCGTAACTAATTACATTTATAAAACTAATTTAAGGATTCCTTTTTATATATTTTCCCTGAAGCATAACAATGAACACATTCATACATTCCATTTTGAGGAAACAGATCTGGCATAGCGCTGGGGAAAACAGCAGAGTCGACACAAAAACTCCGAACTTCAAACAATAAACCCTTCTTGCATGTTATGAAACATAAAAATTTGCTCGTATTTTACATAGGTCTGTGCATAAAAGGAAAAGAATACATACATATAAAAATGCGCTTTATCCAAATAGCACAACGTGACCGGAATGTACTTCACAAATACGCAATCTTTCCTACTCTTTCTACACCGGGGATACAAATGTGATAGAAAACTTCCATTTAAATAAGGTAATAAGAATCTAAATTCAAGTTTTCTGCAGACACACATTTTTGCAACTTTGTTTTTTGAATCGAAAAATATGAGTTAGAAATTAATAAATGTAATTCATAGAAATTAGACACAAAAACTAGATCCAATCTTTTTCCTGTTTTAAGTTTTTCAAACTACATCTGTTCCATATGGGTGCAATAGTCAGTGAGCAGACATTTAAATGAAGTAAATTATCTATATTTCCCAGACTTATTTTATCTTAATTTTAATTAATATATAATTTTTACAAATTTAAAAATTTTACAGTTTTCAACAATCTTAAACTTAATTTCAGCTTTACTTTAGCCTTCTTTTATATGATTGAAATTGATATTTGATAATGTATATCGCTCCTCTACTAGAATATTACGTCTCCGAAATTTTCGATTTTCAGATAATTGCACCACAATGCTCTATAAGAAGTGTTTCTCATTCTCGAATAATGTTATAAGCCTAGTACCAACACAATCTCCTAGATGACGCTTATTACCCTCTTCCACAACTAGGAAGGGGAACTTGCTCATGCGCGAAGAATAAGATTTGTGTCAGTGCCTAATGTTGTTGTATTAAAATGTTCATTAAATTTTATTTGGAAAATAAATTTTTTTTTTCTAACCTGCTGTTCATGTGTTACGAAACTTGTATATAGAGGGCGCTCGAGGTCCAGCGCCAGTCGTACGAGACGAGAAATGTGCTGATTTAGAGTGTAATGTACTGTAAAAGATGTAAATGTGTTTGTAGCAACGTAGAATGTTAATAAAGAATTGTGGCTATAACATGTATCTATTGATTACGCCTCTACCACCACAAATTTGAACCTTTTGGAAAATCATGTTATGAAGGTTTTTTCTTTTGTATTGTGAAAAGTTTAGACAGATTGTGCATTAACATAGAGATATGACAGTATTCCCTCAAGCTTTTCAGTCCATGTTGACAAAATGACGATACTAGATGAGAGTTATATCTTCTAATTAAAATTCAAAATTATGCTTTAAAAATTGAAAACTTTAATAGTATATAGTTTTGCCTTCTAAAGTGATTCGAACAATAAGTTTTCCCAAAATTATCATGGGCATTCATAGAACAAGAAATGAAATTTAGACGTATATCTTCATTGGCTCTTCCTGAAAATACAGTTATTTTGAGACGTAACACTCTTTTAGCAGAGGTGCAATATGTTATGATATGTGTCAGTGTTCCTCCCATTTTTTTCTTTTTCTATATATACATATGAATGTGTGCAAAATTTAAAATGAAATCTAAAACAGGAAGATGGGATTTCATAATTATCGCCGACATTACTTAACAAACTGGACAGGTGTTATTCTGAAATTACTTTGGCATTCAGTAACGAATGGGGAAAAATAATGAACCCAAAGGAGATCTAACATTAACAAAAAATTCCTAAGCTTCAAGTGATGCTAAATGACAGATACTTTATCCCTTATGACAACTTCGAATAACACATCAACTTTTGTTTAATGATAGCAGCATTGACGTAAAATCAGCCAATATAACCGGAAGAAGAATTGTTCAACTTTTCAATGCAAGTTCAAAATAATGCTATATATTTCCCTCGTTGTCTTCTACAAGAAGTTAATTATATATAATTATATATATATATATATACACAGTCGAACCCCGTTATAACGAACTTTAAGGGACCAAAGGTTTTGTTCGCTTTATCCGGTGGTTCGCTATATCCGAATCGTTAATAAAAATGCTAAAGTTCACGAAATGTATAACTCATTAGTTGCGGTGTGTATTAAGTAATGATGTATGAAAAAAATGATAAAAATCTATTAAAAATGATCATTAATGAATTTAATGGACTAAAATCGATTACATTAAACTGACACAAAACGAATTAAGTTACGTACAATAGGAAAATGGTGGGACCAAAATTTTCGTTCGTTATATCCGTGAGTTCTTTATATACCGGGTTCGCTATAACGGGGTTCGACTGTATATATATAATTAATTTCTCTGTGTGTATTTGTGTGGGATCTCATACAATACTCATGCAAGATTAGTGAAAATATAACAAAACTGGAAACTTCTTTTGAATTGCTGAGCTGAAAAATGCAGCTTAAGTGGAGCGTTGCTTACATATACGTATTAACTCTTTCTTTAGATTCAATATTTTCCTTTAGATAATACGAGTGCTCGGGGAAAGACTGGAATGCCCACACACGCAAGCAAATGAATTAAATTCTAATCTTTAACTTTCCCTGCAAATAATCCTCAATCCAGAGCTCAAATACCAATGCGTCACTGCACAAATTATTTCACGGATGCGTTCGACGAAATATTCGAAACACTGGGACTTTATTCGAGATACTGCCAGAAACATTCCATTCTGGCTTTCTGATATGATTCCACTGCAAATGAAAGGTCTTCGGCTCTTCTTTTTCAATTTGCTCTTTTGTTTCTTTTTGTCATCCAGTCTGTCCCTGTTCTTTCATTGAGTAATGGAGCAGGAGTGATTTGAAGTATCTTAGCCATTTATTGGTTTGATCTGTCATGGCTGAATCACAGAGAGAGCATTGCTTCAATAATACCCACGAGGATTTGCCGATGATAGCTTTCTTCTTTTTTTTCTTTTCAAAAAGTAATCTAAAAAAGCAGATGAGGCTGAACTGAATCTCGCAATTACTTTTCTTATTGATTATTGTTTTTCTTTTGTTGTGTCGTCTGGAACGAAAATATGAGGAGGCTGGTTTAGATTCGTAAAAGATATATTTTTAAGTCATTACTGACTGAAATTCTTAGACTATCTCTCGAGTTTAAAATATAAACAGCGATACCCCCCCCCCCCCAATCCTCTCTCTCTCTATCTATCTATCTATCTATGTCTCTCTCTCTATCTGTCTCTATCTGCCTTTATCTCTATCTCTCTCTATATATATCTATCTCTATCTGCCTCTCTCTCTCTCTCTCTCTATATATATATATATATATATATATATATATATTAGTGTGTGTGTGTGAGAGAGAGAGTCGAAAAAGTACTTCTACTTCCCTAACTTAATTTGTCCAATAAATTACTAATTATAACCCCTTTAAATCTTTTCGTAATTTTTGTATTTACCCTCAGGCGAGCTCTGAGCTAAAAATTTACCTTGAGAAAACAGAGAGCATAGCAGTTTAAGAGTAGAAGGCACTCTCATATAAGCCAATGGCGAAGTTAGATATGTGTTGACCTAATGACAATAGGAAGAGTCCACTTTTGGAATTTGGGATGTGAAGTGACGTATAATTACGTTTTATATTTCTCTCTCTTATGAATGCCTTAAAAATCTGTTATTGCATGAGAAATTGCATTTTATTGAAGTTTTACCACTTCAGACCTACGACTACATACTTAAGATGGATTCCTCAAGTTCTAATATTTTAATGCACACGCACACACATTTATATATATACAGTCGAACCTCCATATATCGAACTTCCCCATATCGAAATTTTCTATATATCGAACTCTTAGCAAATCCCCATGTTCATTGCATAGAAAAACTGTTTCTATATATCGAAAAAATCTATATATATCGAAATTTTTTTTCACGACATATTGGGAAATTTTATTCTACTTTAGAATAAAATCTCCCAATTTTTGGCGTTTGAAACAATCTGTCATGGACTTCAATTCGCGGAAAATGTCCCTGATGAAGTTTTTAGTAGACTGAATAAATGCGAGCATTTCTTTGATGAACTTTCCGCAAAACTGGCTGTTCAGCAAGATATTCGTAGTTTTTTTTAAAGAATGTA
>OU015492.1:195219459-195336959 GCA_907164885.2 Dolomedes plantarius | reverse complement strand
AGAACCGAAAAAAAAGGCGTCTCAGCATTGTCTTTAAAAATAGAAAATATTATAATTATTAAAATGTTCAAAGAAAGAGATTGATTGCTACTTAATTTTATTCATTGATTTGTTGATCCGTATAAATTTTCAATTCAAAATAGTTTTTATTGTCGAGAAGATGGAAATGACTTACAGCCGAACATAAGCAACTACTTGTTAAATTTCGGCAGGAGAACGGCTGAAAAGCAATACAATGGCAAACTGAAATATTCAGTGGAATAAATTTTCCTTTCCAAACATGCACAAATATCTATGGCTAAGTCGGACTCCTACCCTTATGGTGCTATTATAAACCGGAAAACCTCAGCCCGCAAATTGTTATGGTCTGGAATGCTTCCGTCCAGGGGACATAAGCAACAACAACCACTACCAATATCTATACGCAGTTATGAAATTATTTTATTTACCTACTAAACGACATGTAACTATGAGATTTCTTGTATCATTTACGCCTATTTGCAGAAACGTGTCTGGAACTTCTCTTCTCAAGGTTGAATGACATACTCGTCATAGTGCATATACATTGGTGCAGAGTTCTCTGCATACAGACCCCCGACTCCTGTCATCACATTAGTCACGGTAACATTAGTCACGGTATTTAGAACCACCCCCATTCCCGCCCCCAAGGTCCCTCGAGTTTCTTTGATCTGGTGTCTCCCCCGACCCCACTCGACACCATTTGACCCGCTGACCCCCCGCCCTTTCTTTGATGCTATGTATCCGGACCGCCAGAGGAGGCGATCCACGCATATACAGAGTACAGAGTGAACATAAATCAATGGATTCCCCAAGGCACATGCAGAGAACTCTGCACCAATGTATATGCACCATGAGGAGTAGTTTCTCGGAGGGGGGCGAAATTTTGTAAAGTAAGACACTTATCATTTGTAAATAAGGATATGCAATAAATGTCAAACAAAACTACAAATACTGAAAGGCATTATGTGGTAATCATAAAGTCCCCGAATGCAAAATTACTTAATATTAGAATATTGATTATGATGTAGTTCAAGAAATATGAAAATGAATCTAGACGTGGATATCGAACGTTTGATTATTAAAGGAAATCTTTTCGGGAAAGTAAATTGTAGTAAACACTCTACCCCAGACCGTGACATAAAACACAAACATTTCATTCAAAAACTAATGACTTCGAATTAGAAATGGATTTTTAAAATATATATCTTACTATGGAAAACTATTAATACGAACGTCGTGGCGTATAATACTCGTATCAATATTAAGTTATGTAATTTCTGTTAGTTTTGGGGTAAAAATATATTTCTTTAAGGTGACAGTGGACCTTCAGATTGACAAAAATATGTCCCCAAAGCGATTTTTTTTTCTTTCAGAAAATGATTCTGCAACTCATCAGCTTTAAATTTTAAAAAAAATTATGTTGATCCGATCATTATTAACCGAGTTATAAGTACTTTTTCAAACGTAAACAATGGAAATGTTAGTCAGCTGACATGTCAATACTGAACTCCTGAGTTTAAATCCCCTAGAACAGGGGTTCCCAACCTTTTTATAGTACCGTACCTGTACGTTGTAAACAATTTGATGACGTACCGGTAGACCAAAAATTTTGAAATGGGGAATAAAATGCAATGGAGAACATTTGTAATAAAGACAAGTAACTTGGGATATATTTTTATTGCTAAACATATACATAAAATATAATAATCACTTTAAAAAATATATAATTAGTGAGAAGGTAGGGCCTGTTTATTATTAACCAAAGAAGAAATATCGGGTTCAATGTTTGTCAGTTTAAGGCGAAGATCCGATTCAATGTCCAGCAAAGCTCTATATTTGGTTTTCATCGCAATCATTGCAGAAAATCCCTTTTCACATAAATATGTAGTCGCAAATGGTATTAAATATTTTACTGCTTGGCAAGAAACTTCTCAGACACAGTTATAATTCGCAGGTGAGTGCCAAATTCTTATGGGGTGGTCATAGATAACACATTCAGGTGTAGACGGCATCTTTTGAGATTAGGTAAATCCCAATGGAGTATTACACAATAAAGTATTACAGTAAGTTTACAACACAAACAATGGATAAGAAATTCCCAAACTTAAATATTAAAACGTATGGATTATTTGTTATTACAGTCATTTCTTTTCTTTTTTTGTAATACAGATTTTTAATAGATTTTTGTTTTAAATTGTAAAATCATTCGCGTACCGGTAGCTGCTTGTCCGCGTACCGGTACTGGTACGCGAACCCAAGGTTGGGAACCCCTGCCCTAGAAGATTTAATTTGCACTTTATTTTTAGCTCTGATTGAGTGGCAATATGCCGTTTATTTCTTTATTATATATATATATATATATATATATATATATATATATATATATATATATATATATATATACATATAAGAAATAGATGATAGAGAAAACCAGTAATAGCCCTAAAGCTACTTGCAGCCAGGAACAAATAACATGAAAAGAAAAGTATGAAAGAGATTTTAGACAGCATTTATTTATCAGCGGTGTCAATGCTGTCTAAAAACCAATGGATTGTTTCCGATGAGTATGATCTATACAATAAACACACTCGGACACCGTACAATCCATGAAAAACAGAAGAATTGATTAAAAATTGAATAATAGTACTTAACCAAAGAACACCAAGCCTTGCGCTAGACAGAGTGAAAGTTAAGAACATGTAACCGCAAGATGACTGACGTATATATATATATATATATATATATATATATATATATATATCTTTTAAATAATAATTACTTTAATTTGAAGAAGGTAACATATGCTATATTGAATAAAAATAAAAATTCAATTTTGCTGACAAATTTTGGATCTGCTCAATTTAAATCTTTAAATGCTATTTTCTCAAAAAAAGTTTTTATGTCGTTTTGGTAAGTTCAAAATGTTTCATGCATCATAATTTTTCTTGAATTTTCATAAAATTTCATAAAATGATTATTTATATATGTTAGAACAAAACTTACTAATAAATTCATTATACTATTTTAAAACAAACTACAATCCAAAAAAAATTTTTGATAAAATTTTGCATAAAATGACCTATTTTTATCGATTTAATTTCTATTTTTTATAAATATGACTGTAAATCAAATATTGCTAGTAACTTTTATTATAACTATACATAGCTAGCTTAAGAAAGAAAATTAGATATCGGAGAGAAAAATTGATGTGCAGGGATCATTTTCAAATAGAGTAATTAACAAACTGATTTTAATTAATATCTTAATTGCATTCTGTTTTTTTATTTAGAATTTTCATCTCTAAACAACACTGTATAGGTATACAAAATTGCATCGCAATTGGTTGATAAATAAATAAAGTTTTGTATGAACCATTGTTGCCTTAAAACTATTAATTTAAGGATTGTTTATATTATTACCAACCATAACTTAAGAACATAAATTCAAACATCTCGTGAATTTTCAACTGAAGTTATTTTTTTTCTCATAGCAGAGAAATATTATATTAAATTAGTTTTACGCATGAAATTGAAAAAAAATTTGCAAAAAACTTCTGTACCAATTTTTAAATGTATGTTTTGCATAGATATTTGCTTTTAATATTTTATACCGATTTCAGAAGTAGTGCTTTCAGTATCCGGTATCAGATTTCCTAGTTATATATATTTGGGCAATATATATTTCGGATTGCGAATGTTTTGAATATTTCAATGAATAGGAATAATATTTGTATATCAGAGCAAGAGAATCGTAGTGAAACACAGTTGTTCGGTCGCGGATACTATGATTTCTTGCAGTTTAAACATTTTTCCAATATAAACCTGAAAATAATTCAAAATGACATAGTATTTTCATATTGCAGATATCATATAAATAAATCATAGTTTACTGTATTTGATAAGTTATCACTAGCAGTAAGAAAAACATCAAAATGTAATAATATTTACTTGAAATCCCCTTTTTAAATTATTAATCCACTAGGCTCCGCATTTAATTCGCGAATCTCGTAATCGTTAAATGAGGTATTCATAATATATTTAAATACTAGATTCAGATACTAAGAAATGAAATTATCTATCCGGATATATAAAACTTCAAACGTCTAATCTGTTTAATTGTGTCAGCAATAAAATTATTTGGGAAAGTTATTCGTAGTAATTAAAACAGATTGCGAAGAATTCATTTGGCAACTTTCAAATGCATAATTGATAGAGAGAAGACGTCTTTTAATATTTTAATTGGAGTTTTAAGATATGTTTTTCCCTTGAATGTTTAGCTCATTTAAATGAGATAGGACTATCAAAATTTGGAATTTGTATCTCAAATAGTTATAAATTAAGTGGTTCTCTTTCTCAAAAATTAATTAATGTGTACCTTGTTTTAACCTATAACCTACATAAATATTTAAATTGCTTTCTAAGATCTATTAGAAAAAAGTTTGAATTTGCAATGGGATTTTTTAAATATTCTAGTTAGTTTACAATTAAATACTAAAATTACAGTATTTTCAGTTTGTAAATTGTAAGAACATTAAGTACTATTATCTACACCCCATACACATTAAGAGGTCACCTCATTCTTGTTAACGTAATCCTGAAGTTCATAAGCCCTGAATTCTGTCCAAACTTTGCTTCTTGGTACCTTATTTCACGATATGGGCTTTACGTCTTTGTAACGTGATTCGCATCGGTTGCTTTAACATCGGGGATCATATTTGTAAACAAATGGTATTTACAAACTTACGTACAGTTGTCTCACGAGCATTTCTTTGAGAATCATTCTGAATATTGCACATCTCTTCTAAACTGCTTTTGAGTAAACTTCTGTACTCCAAAGTAGATAAGCCTACTGTTTAGAGTATAATGTGAAAAACCTAATGTTCAAGTAATTTTATTTCGTGTAACTAGAAGTGAGTTTATAACTAATGAAGTAAAAAAAGAAAAGACAACAAATACTGTACGCAAAACTTAATATGATAAAAGGGATTATGCGCTTTTCTTAAAATTAATAAGAATTGATAAGAAATACTTTAAAATTTCCTATATAGATTTAAGGGGGTCCAGGACACATTTAAAAAAAATTTTGTTTATTGAGCTAAAATTTTGTTTTTTTTTTGTGATGGTTAACCATATAATTTGTAATAAAATCCCTTCATAAAATTTCTCATAAAGTTTTTAAAAATTTTTTAAGTTTGAAATTTTTAAAAAAGTGGGGTAATTTAAAATCGTTTTTACTTGAAATATTATTTGTCGAATTTCAAAATTTTTTATTTAATTAAACAGAAATATATAAGTTTTAGTTTTAATTCAGTATTTTTTAAATATTAATTTTTTTTAATTAAATATACTTAGAGTAAAAATTTCCAAAAAATTGATATAACTTATATTTTAAAAATTATATTTTCAAAAGTAAATATTTTTTTTTAATTTGCTGAATCGAAATTAAAGTAAAATAATTGAAAAATCCATGTTCCAAGTTTTCTTTAACGGGTCTTGACTTATAAAAATTTAAAACGAGAAAGGGTGAAAAAACCCATGCTTCAGAAAAACGCATTTGCAGGTTTAAACACATTTTGGCTACTATTAGAATATTGCAAAAAAAAAAAATATTATCTTTTCTAAGTAAGATAGAAACATGATTTAAACGTCATTTTAAGTGAAAAAGAATACAAAATTTTCAATGTAAGAAATTTTGTTTTCGAAAATTTGAAGAATTTTGTGTCCTGGAACCCCTTATTTGTCTAAAATTTTATATATGATAAAATGTGAAAATTAAGACTCCCATATTATCCAAATTTAGACTTTAAGAAATATCTTAGAGCTTATCAGCTCTGTAAAAATGACTTCAAAGTTTTATGAATAAAGTTTTTCTTGCTCAAAAGTTTTTAAACGAAATATTTTTTTCCCGATTTTAGGTCTAGAAAAACAATTTTGTAAAATTTATAAGAGGTCATTGGTCACAATAATCACAGATGGAAAATGAAAGTGTTTAGAAAAACGGAAAACTTCAAATTCCCTGACGCCATAATGATTCGAAAGAGTGGGAAGTTTTAACTTCTAGGTTCTGGTAAATAGTAATGTAACTGAAAAAGAAATAAAATTGTTCTTAAACCTGACTATTAACCTAAACAGAAAAAGCAATAACTGAATGCAGAGCAAAACTGAGAATCAGTTATCGTTTTGCCCGATACAAAAGAGGATTAAAGAAAATAAAATTAAAATGAATGTTACATAAAATATAGAAATTGACCAGATAAATTTTGAAAACGCTGCCGGATATTTCTACAGTGGCACTTTCCAAGGCACTTGAGGAAGGGTCAGTGCTGTCTAGGACTCCCGGAAAATTCACGTAGAAGAATTCTGTAGAATGAGCTAAATCAGACACAGTGGGTGAGCTGGACAGAATTGAGAATCACCTCACGATATTGCTCAAAGTTAACCTCAATAATCTCGGCCTCGTTAGTAGTTAAATAAGTTTTAATAATAATTAAATAGTTAAATATGCTAATAAGTTGGACTTAATAATATTGGCTAGAATGAAGACTTGTGTGCCATGTGACATGATGAGACTTGATAAAGTTCTGTACGCTACATCTTAAAATTGATGCAATCTCTGTCAAATTATAAAAAATTCTTTTATAATAAACTAGATGGTAACCCGTCATTTTGACGTCATAATACTAATAATGACGTCATAATGGAAAAAGTATATGAAAGTTAAAAAATATCCCGAATTATCTAACAATATTGCATTTAATCCACACCTTGTAAAAGCAAACCCTTTCATTATTTTTTATTTATTTAGTTTTTCATGCGATTTGAGTAGTAGACTGCCATCCAGTTTTTACAGCTCACTACGCGATATGAATACTTGAGCTACTTGATTCATTCACATTCAAGTTTGTTTACTTTCAGAATTCACCGCAAAAGTAAACAGATTTTTAAAAACTGTTAAATATACAGCTAAAAGCATCCAATTTTTTTTAGTTCTGAATGTTTTATAGAAAAATAGGCTGAACAAACGTGATTTGATGGAGAAGATATTAGTTTTTAGGTAAGAAAAAATTCTGATCCACATCTGAAATTGAAATTAGGCCTAAGCGGCGGTTTGTTTACTGGGGGCTTTAATTGAAAGATGAGTACAGCCCGGAAGTGTTATACAGAGACAACGGCTATTATATATATAATACTTCATTATATGTGCCTTTTTATAGCACAGGACGAAACTTCAATGTAAATGTTGAAAGCTAAATTTCTGATTAAAATATCATGAATCCTATTAGCCCCGTTATGTGGAGAGTCAGTTACATGCTTCACTTGTGCTACCTGTAGAAGTATTTTTTCCTTTTATATAGTCCTACTAGAAGGAAGCAACACTCGTTCCTCCGTCTGTTTCAAATTATAAAAAAAAAAGTAGAGACATAAACAGGTTCTTATAATTAAAAATTTTAAGCAATCCTTTTCACAAATTCCCCCTTTAATACAAATATTTACTGATTTGGTAATGAAAGATATATAGAGTTTCCCGCATGAGTGTTTAAAAAACTATGTCCATTTCAGGTAATTTACGTATAACATCTCCAAAGTACGCGAATTTTTATCTGAAACTTGGTATTATATAACATGTTTTCATAAGTTTCAGCGTCTCCTTTCACTGTACATTTCTCAGTGTAAACTATGAGAGGAAGATTTTCCACAAAACATGACCTAGTTCATGACTTTAAAGCTTCAAACATTTAAATACTATATCTGACTGATAGAAGATGAAAATCTTCTATCAGTCAGATTCTAAGAACAGAGTTCAAAAATACAATTTCTTCACTATCTCGGTAGCTTACCTAGTACAGCATCATACTCAAGGAATATCTAAGGCTAAGTAATATTGTTGTGAAATGATTATTATAATAATCATGTATTTTCCCAAATTCCTTAAAGGGACAAGGGACTTTTAAACTCGAAATTTTTAATTTTCAATTTTTTAACTCTATATACAAAATGAGAATAATTAATTTTCTTTTTTACTACACTGAAAATTCCTAGAATTCAAAATAAGGAATTTTTTGGAGAATAATGACTGTTTTTCAAATTTTTCTTCAAAAATTCTAACGTTTTACAAAATGCTCTATGCGCACTCTATATTAATTAAGGTCTTTAAATTTTTTCCTATCAGTTTACCATATGTATATAAATATAAATGTGCATTTAATTTTTTTTGTAGGAATCTAAAGTCTTAAATAATTTTTTTTCTATTCTGCCTGTTATTTTTTTATGTTTTTACTTTATTTTATGGTCTATAAATTTGAAAAATATTGTGTGTTTTCAAAGAATTATGCACAGTTTTATGACAAACACTTCAATTAACAATTCTGAAAAATTTGGAAGATATCAGAAGAAAGTGAATACGCATGGAGCCTTTTGAAAAATTCTAACATTTTTGAGGAATTTTTTGATAAACAGGTCTGATTCTTCCACAAAATACTTATTCGTGAATTCGAAGTATCTTCAATGTAGTAGAAAAGAATATTAATTATACCCATGTGGTATATAGTGTAAAATATTGAAAATTAATGAAGAACGAGATTGAAGGTCCCTTGTTCCCTTAAATTCTCAAAAAAAATTTCTTAGAATATCATATGTGACCAAGAAGAGGGGATTGGTCGGAGAGCTACAGTCTGCTTTTGCAATTTCCAAGGGCTAAACAGATCGGCACTTTATCTTATAGTCGTTGCATAACAGATACAAAATCCCAAACCTACCACGGGATTCGAACCTTCAGATTCTTATTCCTTAGACTATCGTTAAAGAAAATGAACTGCAACAGTCGATTTCTTTGCATACCAGCAACAATCAACGGCGATAGAAATTTGTTTGACGATACCACTTTAGTCGATACCACTATCCAATTATTCTTTCAGGAACAATAGCATATTAACTAAGATCACGTCTTCCAAAGAATTCATGAAGTAAATTGAGCTTTGTCGTCACAAAGGATTCAATTATTCAAACATAAAATGGTCAATTTTTGTTTATGAATAGCCATGATGTACATGAAGTTGGTGACAGTTAAGCCCTGCCCATATCTTGAATTTTATTTATGAATGAAGCATACAAATGGAATTCATACTGTGTAACGTAATTAAAAATTACACAGCACTCTTACTCTAGATCAGTGGTTCTCAAACTGTGCGCCTGAGAGCTTTTTCAGGTGCGCTCCGTAGTATTCCTAAAAAATCTATCCAGATATGAAAAGCAAATGTATACTAAGTTACTATATTATGGATCATAAGTAACTATATTTAGGATTACAAAGTTACAATATTTGGCATCTATTTTTCAGCATCTCAGTATTTTGAACTCTAGCATGCAAGGTAAAGAGGAAAATATCCTCACATCCACTGACAAAATAAAAGCTACAGATTTGGAAAAGAACAGCGATGGAAGGCAGTCTCGAAATGTTTCCACTGGTAAGTAATACTTGCAAAACTGAAATTCTGCCAATGATAGTTGAACATTTATCAACTTTAGAAGAAAATTTGATTTATTATTTTCCATCAATTAACACTGCGCAATATGACAGGATTAGAAACCCTTTTGTAGAAACTGCAATAGATTCTAGTTTAACGCTAACAGAAAAAGAACTGGCAGCTGTGTCCACTAATCGTGGATTGATGATTAAATACAAAGAATTGTCTCTTGAAGCTTTTTGGATTTCTATCAAAGAAAAACATGTGTCGATATCTAAAAAAGGGCTGGCCCTTTTATTGCAATTTTCCACCTCATATGTACGTGAACTGGGATTTTCAACCCTCGCCACAATTAAGTGTAAAACAAGTAATATATAAAAAAAAATTTAAAGTCAATTCCTACTTAGGTCAACAAAGAAAAATTTGAGTGTGAACTAATAGTAGGAATTGAAAAAAAGGATTGCCTGCCAGAACCTTGCCTACTGTGCAAGATTAGGAGGGGGTGAAAGAGAGAGAAAAAGTTTGTCAGGTTGGGGATTCGATCTCGCAACCTACAGGACGGGAGAAGCCCGCGATACCGCAGTGCTACCGTTTACACAGTAACAAGAGGGAAATTACTATTCAAGAGCAAGAGACGCTCTAGGTCTAAAACTAAAATTGATTAATTGAATTTAATTAATGAATTAATATTTGAAAAAACTGTATTGACATCAAGTGTCATGCACTACAAGTTTAAAAAAATGTATTTGAACTTGAGTGGATGAATAAAAAGTACTTTTATTAACGATTGAAAATTTGAACAAGATATATATAGAGAGAGTGTGAACTAATAGTAGGAATTGAAAAAGAGGAACTCTTCAATGCGTTGATGAGGAAATGAGAGTTTCTCTCAACATAAGACCAAACATTGAAGAAATCTCGAGGTCTCATCAAGCGCATGTATCTCATTAACACAGGAAGGAATAAACTTCATAGAGGTATGTTAAGTATGCTTTTATTAAATGAGTTATTTTTCTATATATTTAACTAAATTATAACATATTAGTCCTATTTTGTATACAGTGCGCCAGCAAGTATCTGTAGTATTGTAAGTGCGCTCAGACTGTATAAAGTTTGAGAACCACTGCTCTAGATTACAAAATACTATATACCACGATCCTCTAGAGGTGCGTAGGGGGTGTCTTTTATTTTCCATTAACATTTTTCTCAACCCTTGAAGATCGTAGATCCATTACTGGTCTCTTACTATTTTTGAATACGTTAAAATTATACATTTTTAAAAATTTAGATTATAAATTTTTGGCAACACAATCATGCATAGCTTGAGTAGCATGAAAGGATAATTTCACTACTTTCCATAGGCCACTCTTAAAAGTGTGGCATGAAAACTAAAAATACAGAAAATTAAATGAAAATTTCTTTGGAAGCAAAATAAAAACGAGCCTGTCATTAAAACATTCTGTACACTTGTTTATGTCTGAGCTTGTCATTAAAACATTCTGTACATTTTTTTTGTTTGGAATTTTCTAATAAATATATCTCATTACTAGGACAAAACTCACTAGCCTGTTTTTTTCCAAGTTACGAAATAATCTTTTGTACTTAGATCTATTTTTTTATGTTATTATATATATTAAAATAGGATGTAATAGTGCCAAATTTGTAAAACTAGGGTGTTCCTAAAATAGGTAGAAACAGAATGAAAGAAAATGTATTAAAGTAAGTCGTTAACGAAGATATAAACGTTAAGTTACTGGAATTACAGTAATTTAATAAACATTCCATACGGTTATCAGTTTAAAAGAAAGATGGGTAAGAAAAGTATATTGAAAATTTGACAGAAACTACGCCAGTCAAAAATAGTTAAGCTAAAATGTTTAGCATTATTTTTTTTTCAAATAACAAACTTATATAATTCTAAAACTCTGAATTTGTATCTCTGTATTACAATACATCATAATAAGTTCAATGTATTTGATTAGAATGCGATACCTTTCACATGATCAGAATCGCAATTTCGCTTTACCCCGATGTATTTATCTACATATCATAATACAACAAAAAATTCAGATGAAACTTGATTGATTCATTTAGTATTACACTACTGCCCTCTGTTGGAGGAGAGGGGATTATTTAAAATTCGGCAAAACCCCATCAGTTTCAGAAAAGTGGCGTTAGCTCGCTAATGTGGTTCTAGGTGTACGGAAAACATTTGCTGTCATTTCTTCATTTTTTAATAACGGTAAATCAAATAAAAATGTCATCACTAACACTCTTGAGCCCAGATCTCAGTAACTTTTGAAAGCAATATCCGTGCGATAGCCGAATGGCTACGTTGCCGGCTTTGAGTACCTGAGTCTGTCGGTTCGTGTCCCACTATTCGCGTGGATGTTTGTAGCCGTAAATAATCGGTTTTAAGCAGTAGGTCCCTATTTAATTAGCCCTCGCGTAGCAAAAAATTGACCATAGCGCTCCAAATCAAACCAAACTAATCAGCCCTCGCG
The DNA here is from genome assembly GCA_907164885.2 of Dolomedes plantarius. Classification (NCBI taxonomy): domain Eukaryota; kingdom Metazoa; phylum Arthropoda; class Arachnida; order Araneae; family Dolomedidae; genus Dolomedes; species Dolomedes plantarius. The sequence goes on along the minus strand of OU015492.1, from coordinate 195,324,971 downwards.
TAGCAAAAAATGGACCATAGCGCTCCAAATCAAACCAAACTAATCAGCCCTCGTGTAGCAAACAAGGATTGTAGTGCTCTCTGTAGAAGTGAAAATGGTATAATTCCCCACGGTTTGTTGACAATAAAGAATGTATTATAAAGGATGCAGAGGCAGGGGTAAATACAGGATTGTAAACCAATAAAAAATAGAAGAATAGCTGTCGGTGTGGCCAGTGATAGCGATCTGAAGTCTAAATTTTACAAGATGGATGGTCGTTATTTTATGGCCTACAGTAAAAAGTCAGATGAGAAGGATCAAAGTTGTTTTGCAAAATAAAATTATGTTGGGGGAGGTACTACATAGACTATGGACAGAGGCGGTGTAATAAAGAACCAATTAGGGGTAGGAACCACTGAAAGAAAAACAGCCCACTGCCCAATGAAAGTGAGGGGCGTGCCAGAATGGCCCCCCTGTAAACGGACAACAGCTCCGCTAAGGACGGAAGGAATCGGAAAAGGAGACGGATTTTAGATTGGGTTCCTGAGAGTTAGATGTCAGAGACTCTCGTCTGCTCCATAGCCTTGGAGAAGTGCGAATATCCCGCCAAGGTGTTCCTACACTGGAGATGATACAGGGTCCCGGTCGCCGATGCTACGATCATCGCTGCATACATCCGTTATAGTAAGTGCCTCCCCGATAGACTCTAAAAATCATATTTGACTCTATAGTTTGCCTCTGCTTCTGGGTACCTTATGTCAAAATTGTTAATATGAAACGGATTGTTATATTAATAGCTCTGACAAGTTAATTGAAATTTGGGTTATCAAATAAATGTATGTTTAAGGTCAATGCGTTGTATTCCTTGCTTGTTCCAACCCATGCATGCATCCATTGCTTCTAGGGAATTAACACCTACACTCTCAACAAACGAACCATCTGAAAGCAATAAGTAAAGATTAATACCTATCTTGAATTGTCACTATTGGAACATTTAGTTAATATACCTAATAAAGAAATCTTTATTTCAATTCACTGTCAACATTAGCTTTAATAACCTATGATTTTAATCTACTGACTATGCGTGGTCTAGTTACCTTTAAATATAATTAGAAATTTTAATGCATTTAAAATTCCTTTCTTCTAAATAACCACAATATAGTACACTCTTCATGTACGCTCTCGACGCATTAGCTCTAAAGCGAAAACTTATAATTTGTTTTTAAGAATAGAAACTGCTAATTGACATCGTAACATGAAAAATATGAATTCCGGCTATAGCTTGCGTAACGGACGATTTTAAAGAAAAAGTCACTTTTCACCTTCTAAAGCAGATACAAGGGGAAAATTTATTAGTTATTTTGAAACTTTCCCCTTTTTGTGTGTCCCTGGCTTCAAATGCAGAGATAATTCATCTCCGAGTGATCAATAAAAGTGCGTTGCACTAGAGCCACCATTTTCCCTTGACAAATGCTTGCTGATACAGGTCTGACAATGAATAATCAGTCAATTAATGAACGCGCAATTTTTATTTCATGTTAAAATGCCCCTTGTCGATACACATTTTCATTTCCTGGGGAGCCATCTGCCATTTTTCTTTTCCTAATCCGTAATTATCCTTAGTTCCTTTTCAAGGATACTCCATTCCCATGTAGATCCATTCTGACAAAGGACATCGGTGGCCATTAAGTCTTCCCTTAGGAAGAAACCGATAAGATGTTTCAAAATTATTTGTCGAAGCTTCTGTCCCCGATTATCGACCTGTCTTAAAACTTCATCGCTGAAGAAACTTCATTTCAAACCTGGCCCTTCGTTACGAAATTCGATTGCCAGCTAAGTGAATTACCGTTAATGCTTCCCATTTTTTTTTACTTTGCCATTTTTTTTACCCCTAAGTAGTTATGGCGGGTTTTTATTCTTCCCGGACCCAGCGTGTTATTTTTTTTTCTTTGTCTTCCTTCAGCCTTTCGATTTTTCTTCAAGAAACAAGACTTCGTACTGTTTGGGGCACTCGATCGATAAGTTATTATCCGTCGCAGAATAAATAATTTTCCGCTATTCCAGTCAAAATTTCGTGGAGAGCTGATAAATGGTTAAGCTTCGGTCTCCGATTATAGTGTCGGGAGAATAAGCGGAGGGTAGGGGGGGGGGAGAGAAGCCTCGAAACGCTTCCACAGATCTGCCGGAGCATCATTTCGTTTGTTTGACATTTTGCCACGGATTTTGGCTTTGAACTCGCTTTAAAAATTCGCTTATTACCATTATTAGATGCAATTCCAATCATCCGTCTGGAAATAATCCACAGGTATAGAGGCATGCGTGATTTGATAATGTTCTTTTATGGTAACTTTTCTAGAAAAACGACTGACGCAAAGCCCACTTATTTCAGTCAATGACTAGTCATTTGAATGTCTCGAATGATAAAATGGAAACTAATGAAATGTTAAATGAAGTAGTGTCATAGACAAGTATCTTTTGTGCCTTAAATTTCTATAGGCGTCACTTCTTAGGAGGCTCGGTCCCTTACTTCAAACATGAATAATTTATTGTATATGAAAGGATTAAGTAGGGACTGAAACATAATATCAAATATTAGCATATCATAATCATAAACTATAGATTATTTATCGAACCACGTTTCATTTGTTACATATAACTATATATAAATGTAAGTCTCCTTATTACCATGTTTTTATTATCTCGCTTTCTTGTTTGTGTGTGTGTTTGTCCAGTACAAATCTTGCAATCGATTTTTAACTAACTTCCCGACTAGCTAGACATTTGAAACTTTTAGAATAGCTCATAACACGATGACAATGCATTATTTTAATGCTTTTAACCATCTTTAAGCAGAATTGAAATCATTGTTTTGTAGACTGGTGCAGCCATCTATCGACCGGGACGGGAACGAAAAGTTAAACGCAAGTTAACTTCCAATTAACTTCATTTTTCTTTCAAGTCGATGGGATAATTCATCAAAAAAATTTTAAAAAGTATTTATTAATACATAGAATTGTCAAGTTTATATGATTCAACAGAAAATTTAAAAACATGTTATAAAAAAAGTTCTTTTTATCTTGTAATTATATACTTCCTAAATGCAATGCAACAAAAGATCATGCCGAAGTTTATACAACTTAATTCACAATAATGACGCTAATGGTTTGTCGCAACCTCGTGGTTAAGTAGCTTGTTTATAGTTTCCATGGGCACAGGAACCACTTCTTTCTTACATATATCTTGATTTATTCATATATATTTACAGAATCAAAATTACAAAATTTCTATTATTAATTAATAATTATCAACCATCAATCCGTCGAAAACCAGAGAGAGAGTCAAAACTCAGTTCCCTCTAAAGTTCAACATAGAGACAGTAAGCACGTCTCATAGTTGCCTCTTTTCATCTCCCTCTTTTTCCCTTTATATACCTCATCTTACAGAAAATCCTGATTATTCTAGAAGATCATTCTAGAAGATCTGTGTGGGAAAGCTCTTGCGTCTTCCGGCCAGTTAGATTTGGTCAGAGCATCTGGTCCCATTTGTGGCTGTAAATACCTCCCTTTGAACGGTCCATAAACGACTTGTCTAACGACTTGTCAATCTTTTCTTAAATGGGACGCATATGGAAAGTCTTTTGCCAATTAAGAATGGGCACAGTCCCATCATGTGTGCATGCCTGTGACTTGGACTTTCTTAAAATTTTTTTCTAAATTTGCATCCAAATTTACATCCATTTTTCTCTATATACATATGAAATATACTAAACAAATTCTTCTTAAACACCATTTAGCCTTCAGTTTTCAGAAGACAGAAGTACTCCAAATCAACAAGTAGATGTTTAAAAACCTTTTGCAATCATTCAGTGTATTTCAAGAACCCTCAAGAATTTTCTCATACTCTCCTTTTCTTTATCAACTTCTGGATCTCTCAAACACTTTCCTATAATTTCATCTACTGTAGTTTTCTGTTGTAGTAATTATGGCTGAGATGTCCTCTTTAGTTTCCTTCGTTAGTTGACCTTCAAGTAATCTTTCTACCATAAGTTTTGCGTGGTTCTTATTTTCAGGGAAAATACCAAGTACATTTTTGGTATTTCAGTCAAGGGAAATTTGCTATTTCTTAATCTGTTCTTCAAATAGAAGATATCTTTTTTGGTGATATATTTACATTATTTACCCACGGAACAAAAATGTAGAAATCAATCCCCTTAATCAAAGGAAATCTCGTTGGGATGTGTAACTAAGGAGTTATGAGTAGATCCTTCTAAAATTTACATTCAACATTAAATCGACCTACCAAGAATTTATGTAAACATACTTCCAAATCCAGAAAAATGTAAAGTTTCATCCCTAGTATATATTAATTTTCAAATTAGTGTTATATATATATTCTATATCTTCCATATAATTGAAATGGTTTACGGAAAAAAATAATTTTCTTAATAAGTACTGGTATATAAATTTATATGTTAATGTTTCATTAGAATTTTTTTTCTATTAATCTTATAGCACTTATTCCGTCATTGACCTCCGATAAAAAAGCCGGGATAGGGGAGGAATGTCATTTAAAATACTTCTTCAAATCGTTGGGATAATTATTTCCAGAGAATATTAGTCTTGGGGTAAAGACCAGGGCTCGAACCTTGAGTCCTGGAAAATTATTACTCCGTACTGAGAAAGAGGTTAAATGCTTTTTTTCTTTAAAACGCACTCTGAAGTCGTAATTTTTGTACTACTATTAACTGAAAGAATACAAATTCAAGAGGCAATTTTTTTAAATACTAAGAATTTTCAGTATTAGCTGATGCGCGACTAGCATGGTCGCTTTTAGTTTTATATTTTCTTCAGCATTAACAACTCAACTGAAAGTAAAGTATGTAAGGAATGTTACCATTACCTGTCAACAAACTTTATTTCAACTTACATACATTTAGACAAACCGATGGAACAAATGAATAAACTAAAATAATCTCGGGAATAAATTAAAACTATTCACGAGTCAAATACAGCAATCTCTATATATATATAAAACGTGTAGGTATGCGGCACCAAAATCGACGATATTTCTACACTCCGAATGGCAACGTCTGCAACTACCAGATGTAAACATTAGCGGCCGCCCGCAATTTGCAACCGCATGCGTGTAGTGGCTCAACGATAGCACGTAATTTGGTACAGTTGCGGAATAAATTAAAATTATTCACGAGTAAAATACAGAAGTTTACACGAATAAAATACAGTTTCTTTTATTATTATGAAAAATTAATCTCTATTGTTTCAGTCGGCATTAGAACGTTAATGCATGTTTTCCAATTGACAAAAATCTAGGATTAACTCTTCAGTCAAACGAATTGAAGATTAAACTACCTACTTTCAACGGAACGAAATAAATACATGCGGTACAGAAATATTGTTGAGACTAATCTTTGAAGTTGAAACTTGGTGGCAGGAAAAACTATAAAAGTTTTAAGCAATAAGTGAGATTAAAAGCACGTGCTTTTGAACAATTACTATAGTTTAAAACTCAGGCTAGCAAATGGTCATTTATCTAATTCATCCAAAAGTTTTCCATTGGAGTAAGAAATTAGTCCTTGAACTATTTATCTAGAGCCTGTCCGTGGATTTCTGTAAACATTTATCTATTATCATCAGACTCTCAAATCGAAATTTGATATTTGAACTTTTAAAAATTAAATATGCGTATTTCAACACAGGGTAAAATCCGAACGTGCCTATTGAGCAATTAAGCAAGCGACTTTAATTAGGATCAATTATCATTTTTGACTGTTTTATCACTGTAACAAAGCTTACGTTTACCACTTGTATCTAGTACTCATCTTCACTACATGAGGAGGTCCATCGTAGCTTTTCTTTAAGTAAATTTAGTTTAATAATTTACAGTAGATGCCACGTAACAAGGTAACTTAAAATTTCTTTTAATAGATAATCCCCTTTTATGACTCAAATTAGTCATTAAAGGATGGCTATAAGTTTTTTAAAAATTTTTTCAAGTAAAATGTATCTCATAATGTAAGAAGGCACAAGTAGTTACAAATATAGTGATTAATTATACGTTAATGGTAAAGGTAATGAGTGTAGTTCCTTCATGACAGATTATTCCCCTTTTTAAATATATAATCAATGGAGCAACAGTCCATTGTGGACCAAGTCCTGTGGTGCCCATCTCCGTTTTCTTGACAATGGGCTTGTGGTGACATACAGTATGTCTCGGGCAGATGGTCAGCCTGCCGCAGGACCGCCAGAGTTAGTTCCCAAGCATACTTGGTCGTCCTTTTATCGATCCACTCAAGGGATGAAAGGCATGAGTCGACCTTGCCCAGACGCAGGGTCGAACCCTGGACCTGTGGTGTGGCAGCTTGAAGCTTTAAACCACAACTATATATATATATATATATATATATATATATATATATATATATATATATATATATATATATATATATATATATATATATATCCTGTCCGAGGCACTTTTAATTCACCATATATTACTAACAAACAATATTATTTACCACTTGATACATAGATTCATTACCTGATAAGCATTTAATTGATTCAGCTATTTTTCTTGACAATAGGATTTTCGTTTTACTTCTCTGATGTGATAGCAAATTATATCCTGATTATAATCTCTTTCAGAACTCGCTTACGGAGGCTTCGTGATACCTGTATTTTTTTTTAAATCCACGAATATATCTACCAAAAACTAGCGCTCCATGGATGTCTATATATTTTCCGTCTGAAGACTTTTTTTGTGTGCTAAAGTCGCATCTGTATTTAGCAGATAATAAAATTCAGTTAAATCAGAGCTTAAAAAGGCTGTTATTTATGTATGGCATGTGTTTTTGATTTTTGTTTCTATAGAAAAAAATATTGATCATGAATAAGGCTAAAAAATAAATTTTTATAAAAATTACCATGAAAAAGTTATTTGGTGTATACTTATAGTTTGAAAATTTTATAGTTGGTCAATAAATAAACATAAATTGATTACATATTCGTATGAATAAGTTTAATATTTTTTGTACATTCAAAAGATTATAATTTAACGTTAATTACGTATTCACAAATAGAACTGATATGCTTTTGTCGAATCGAAAAATAATGAATAAATGTAAATTGATTCTGTACTTGAAAGTATAATTTTAATATACTTTGAAGATTTGAAATATAATGAAAAAAGAAATATTAGACTTGTACAAAAAGTGTAACACATCATCAGTTATATTTAAACACTCTATAGATAGCTTCTGTTTTTCAAATGGACTACCCACATTTTTTTTCATATTTTTTTCGTCGGTAGATGTTATTTTTAAAAATGGCCTTTAAACTTTTGAGTAACTTCATCATTTAAGGTATTTTTTTCTTATCATATTTTTCTTCATTTTTAGTTAAGATCTTATATTCATTAAAACAATTATAAGGAATTAAAAGCGCAGCGTTCCCTACATATCAATTACGCTTGAATTTGAGAGCAGTTTCAGAGGAATGGATTTTCAAAAAGATTCAAATGGATTTGGAAAGTGCATAGGACATAACACCAATCTAGGAATAATAATCTACCGATCATTTAATCATTAACTAAATTCGGAAAATTAAGGAAAATTCTCCTGCAAATGCATTTGAACAATATTTTAAGCATTATAAATCACTCTTGAATAGGAGAATAAGACCATATTAACCATCTCATACTTCACAACTAGTTCAGCTAACACAGTTTAACATGGAGGTTCTACTCGATTACAAGCTATTTTGGGGGCCCAAAATATTAAAACGACCCCTAAAAACTTCAAGAGAAACTCCCCCATTCAAAAATGATTCAATTTTTCCGATTATTGTGTTTAAAATATATGTGATTTTACAGCTCTGAGTTCTCTGTTCTTTAAGTCTGAATTTCAATACTACAACACGTACTCACAGTAGTGAAATATTTGTATCAAATACAATAACTCTCATATAAGTATAAAATAAGGAAAATAGGTTCGTTTAAGTAAAACCACGGTTTTGTCCCCTTTTTATTTAATATACTGCTGACCATTAAAATTGCAACACTAGGATGGAAAGCAAATAACAAAACTTTACTTATTGTATGTATACAGCCTAGTAGGAAGAAAACATGATTAAATTTGTATGAAATTTGGGGGTATACAGGGACCAAAATTGGTACATACAGCTGCCACCTATGGCAACTAAAACGCCTCTAACCCGGTTAGGCATCGAGTCGAACTGGGCTTGGATGACAGATACGGGCAAGTCATTCCATGCTACTTGAAGTCTATGCCACATTTCATCAATCGTAATGACTGGAGAGCATTGGCGGCCCAGTCTCTCAGCAACCTATGACCAGATGTTTTCAATGGATGGGAGATCATGAGAACGTGATGGGCAGGACAATAGTCGAACACCCTCTGTGTCGAGGTAGGTCAGGACACGACGGGCAACATGCGGTCTTGCGCTATCTTCTTGAAAGATGACGTCTCCGAGGCTTCGAAGATAAGGCACAGCCACCCGCCTTAGGATCTGAGAAATGTAACGCTGGCTGTTCAGATTACCGACGACGCGAACAAGATCTGTTCGTGTTGGGTACCCAATGGCTGCCCATACCATCACACCAGGTGCAGGGCCCGTATGACTATATCGAATGCAAACAGGCCACGTACGTTCTCCTCGGGGACTCCAGACATGGATACGTCTATCATGATGCTGCCCGCAGAACCGGAACTCGTCTGAAAAGACGACGTGGTGCCACTCCTGTATCCAGTTTTGTCGTTGGGCGCACCACTGTGGCCGCGCGTCTCTATGCTGCTTTGTCAAGGGAAGCCGCAATAATGGTCGCCGTGCAGACAGTCCGTGCTGCTCCAGACGTCGTCGCACTGTCCGTGCGAATACTTGTCGTGCTGCAAACAAGACCATTTCCTGAGTCAAGGTCCGTAGTGTGGCTGTACGATCCTGCAATCCGATCTGACAACATATCTGTCATCTCGAACGTTAGTGGCGGGAAGCCATTGAGATCCTTCATGGCACTCAGTATGACCCTCCTGAACCCATCGATTCCATATTCGCATGACAGTCGTTGGATTCCAACCAATGAGAGTAGCAATATCGCGGAACGATAAACCGTAGTCTCGACAGGCCACGATCCTGCCGCTTTTGAATTTCGACACGTGCTGGTAGCCGTTCCTCCTTCTTATACTAAGCATAACACGATCTCCTCGCAAACAACCAACATTCAAATGCGATTTCCGAGTGAGAAACCCGCTGCGTAACTTTCCTTTTATACAGAGTTTGAGATGCCGTTTTTCCCTCTGCGTCGTTCGATTGCACCCTAAATGCTAATAATTTGCATATCCCAGCATCTTCTTCCTTTCATGCGAATCTGACGTTTGTATAGTCCCTCCTTCCTTGTGTTGCAATTTTAATGGCCAGCAGTGTATGTTAAAACTCATTCATCAATAAGTTTGACGATTAAGTTTAGAGGAATTTCGTCGTCGTCTTTAAGTTTAGACTATCGAGTCGTTATAAATGTCACTGCTAGCACCTGTCAGTTGAGTGAGGTAGCTTTAAAATCACTATATTTTCAGAATTGCGGTATTTCTTTTAAAGTTACCTTGCTAATGGGATCGAAGCCGAAGGTAAAGAAAGGAAAATGTTCAAATGTTTTTGAGAAATGAAAAATGAACATGAAATGTCATCGACAGCGTTCATTTTTAAGCATAAAGAAGTTACATCTTGAAATAATGAGGTATAATTAATGTTGGTTCTTGAATTATGAATAACAAGAATGGATTGAAACATTAATTAATCTGAAAGGGAACCATTATGTCGAAGAAATAATGATTTTAGCTTCAATTTTTTTTTTATATAAGTTTGTTCTGTATAATCATGTTCACTGGTTCTTAAAATAAAGTTATCGAGCACTTCATGTGCTTTTGAGTATAAAACTACAAACATTTATTTTATGTAAAAATATATCTTTATGTCGTTTTCAAAAACTCGGTTTATTTGCTATTTGTTACCTTAATTTCTTTAAACCAAATAGGAAAAATTAGGCCTATGAGCTTGGACTTTTTCAAATATGCAAATGTGTTTGTGTAACATTAATGACGTTTCACTTCCGATCTAGTTATTTAAAAATAACATAAAAATGTTTTTGCTGGTTTTAGTGTAAGGAGTAAAATTTAAGTATAATTTTTCCTAAGGTTACTACTAATCCAGATGTACTTGTCCGAAGGTATTCGCTCTAATAACCGCGGAAATTTTTTTACTACTTTTTTTATCTGAGATCACCACACAGGTGAGTCAACATAGCTCTTCAGAAACTGCAGGAAGTATAATGGGAACTACAATCTATGGCCAAGCACTCCCTTGTATGATATTTTAGCAATGAGTATAATACTTCAGCGATCAAAATTAAAAACGAACATAGGTGAGAGAATGGATAGGTGGGGTTAAGAAATTGAACTAAAAAAGAGACTAGGTAGTGGGGTCAATATTGCTCAATGGGGCCACTTCAACTGTGACCAAACACCCCAATTGGCGACATCTGGTGGGATCGTACTTTTCCCCACCCACTTACCACATGGAAAGGCTTTCCGGCCTACAAATTTAACGTGTCCATACCCGGCGTGGATATGGATGCATTAAATTGCTGTTGTCAGTTTTCGAAATCAGCTTTCTCCGTCCAAATTCCAAAGCGTTTATCACGCGGCTACATCGGCCACATTTCATTGGGTTAAAAGAGTTAAAAAAATAAATGATTATTTGAGAAAGATAACTCTTCCAAATCTACTTAACCTTTTCATTTCGGGGTGGGATAGCATGTATACCAAGAATACGGGCCCAAGAATGAATATATATATATATATATATATATATATATATATATATATATATATATATATATATATATATATATATATATATATATATATAATAAATTAAATTTTAGGCCCTCCATTTTAGTATTTAAATTCCCTTTCCTAAATCCAATCCGCAGTAATCTCAATATATCGCTTAAAAGCCCTTAGCAACAGAACTTCCCATTAATAGCAAGCGTTGCATTTCCACACGTGTATACTTCTGGAGAGAGTGGGTTCACATCGCCAGCCCCAATATTCTTCTGACCGTACAAATAAACAGCCACATGTTGTTTCGCCTGTCGCGCTTAAGGTTGAAAGGTTATACGGACTTCGCTTCCGAGCATCTGAAATGGACGGATGTCTTTTTCTGTCGCTCTAATAAAACGATTCGACCCGACTGCTTCAAAATTTTAATTCCTTTCAGGCTGAGTCTAGCTCCAGCCATGTAAATATGAGCTAGTTTTCCTTTTCAGGTTGCATTTTAAGAACGAGATGTAATGGATATATTACACATATATATATATATATATATATATATATATATATATATATATATATATATAACCCCCGTAATGGGCGTTATTACAAAGAGGGTATGAAATTACCCGTTCTAAAGAGGGAATCGGGAAAATGGGCCCCGTAAGCTAAAGGTTAATTCGCTCTATAATTAGACCTTATTCCTTGATAAAAAAATAAATTCCTGTTTAATTGCTTGACAGTAACATGCTGGATATAATGAATAAAATAAAACACGTATCGTATGAAAATATCCGTGTTCAGTATTTATAATACTTTGCCAATCAATAAAAAAAAAGTATATTGCGAAATAGTTAAAAATGTAAGATTTATTCTTTCACATGAGAAAAGGGGCCCCAAATGCTTAATTGCTTCATGCACTGAATTGCCTATAAACCTATTTAAGAGAGATTTACAGGCGCAAACATTTTAGAGAATTCTGCAACCCTCGTTTTTCAACCTTCTAAACAAACAAAGAAAAACACTTCTTATTTGTATGCCAGCTTTCAACAAATTATTTCCAAATCTATCATATCTCGAAAGTATTTTAAAGAAAAAATAAATAATAAGTAAATTCAACACAAGTTCTCGGCACTTTTAAAACCCTTGTTAAGCATCACAGTGAGCGTCTTTATTAGCAAAATCCGTTGTGTAACTGTTATCAAGCTTCAGCCGTGTTTATTTATTTATTTATTTATTACACCTTTTCCCCCTCCTCAATCGAAACTTCGGAGTTTCCGTTACTTCTCCACTTTACAAAACTCGCAAACACCCCGTCTCTGTATCCGACAGAGCGCAAATAACCATTAGTGTCTAAGAAAAGGGTGCAAAACTCATTAAAATCGGCATTTCGAAAACGAAACTGATTCTCTATATCTTGATTGCCGGCAAACAAAAAGCTGACGTTACTGCCTGGAGCATTGTTGTTGGAATGCGTTGTGTAAGGTAAGTGTTTTCTATTTTTTTTAAACATTCTTTTTTTCTTATTATTGTTATCTCTTTCGTTTTACAAGTCGCACGAATCGGGCGAATTCGGGCGCGTTTTATTGGCGTTACATGAATCGGGTTTTTCGCTTTCTTTTTCGAGGCAAATTTTCGCCTTTTTAAGTCACGCGTAAAATTTAATTTGATCCGGGAATATATCCGGTTTATGTCTAGGGATGTGCAGTGTTTCGGGGGGAGAGATAACAATGGTTTTTTTTTAGGGATAAATCATATCTAATAACTTTTAATACGTGTTGGTTGTTTGAAATTTCCTAAATTTTACCAAATGCAAGCAGGTAATGAAAATGCTTTTATAATTGTAATTTTCCAAACTTAAATGCCTTTTTTATTATATATTCCTGCTGTGTACTTTTTTTTTCTATAATGCGGCAGATGATTGGACATTATCCTTATGCCGTATACACCGCTTAATTTTTGGCCATTCTTTTTAAGGGAGCACCGTATAAGTGACCAGCATTACCCCCTACGAACCGGTCTCGTAATTTTGAACCGAGTCAAGTGACGATATGGTACATTTGACCTCGCACCTCCAGAAGTAATTTTAGGAACTTGAAGGACATTGCAGCCACGACAGATTTGTCGTGCACCAGCAGTCATTAGAGTACACGGTGGTGGATTTGTCACCGTCGGGCATCGAATTAGTGATGTTCAGATCACTGGTTCGCTGCCTTATGCTTTGTACTGTAAGGTAGCGATATTTCTTTTGAAAATTAACTCATATTTAGATGATGTTTTCTAGTAAGCTTACATTTAATATTTAAATATTGGTTTTCCAGAAGCACTTACATTATTAACTTACATTATTAGCACTTACATACAAGTTATTAACATACGTTCAACTAATTTCTATGGTCTTAAAGGGCATCCGGAACACAAAATTTTAAAAAATTAGCACATAGCTAAAAACTTACAGTAGGCCTTTCGGAAACGAACAGCACAAATCGCACGTCTCCACAATGGTCACATTGCCATATAGAACGAATTTATATAGAATATATGTTGTCTTCTCGAACATTGCTATACATATAATTTTAGGTATATTTTTCTCAAATTCAAATTTGTCATGTTTTGCTATATTTAAGAGCAATTTCTTTAAATTCCTTGCAAAATGACTCTCGGAAACATTGTATAGCGTTACTCTGTTTTATTTTAATTATTCACTTAAAAAATTGTGAAAAATTATAAAAATTTTGGAAAATTACTTTCTCTGGGACACAAATTATCAACAAAAAAAGAGGATTTATTCGCTTATTTAAGTGATTAAAAATTTTAAAAATTAAAATTTTTTGGATCCTAAAAGTACTTTTTTTAAACCTATCCCATGTGTGTGAAAGTGAAAAAGTTATGCACATAGCGGTATTGATTCAGTAGATATATCAAAGGCCAATCATGTTTAAAAGTCATAACTTTTAGATAAAGTTTCAAATTCAATTTTTTTCGACATATGCAATTATTTTTACATGGAGACATATCCCCCCCCCGTATTTGTGTCCTAGGCTACCTTTATGAGTACCTTGGAGAGTTGATTTAGAAATTGACAAGCGGGCCCTCCTGTGATTAAGATCATAGACATAAGAGACAGTAATAGTGAGTTTATCCTTTTATAAACGTTGAAAAATGGAAGACAGCACTTCGCACCTTGTGAGCCCCGAAGCGTTATTGGGTAATGCATTGACACCTGTGGCCCCCTCCGCTTTCGAGTATCGGCCAATATTAATACTGTTAAAGCTATTTGCTCGCCAAGAGATGGCGCTGTTAGCGCTGCAAGTGTGAAAAAGCAGCAGATGTAGTAATGACGCAAAACAGAGCAGTCATGCTATAACGATATCCAAATAAAGTATTGTTTTGTTATTAAAATAAGTCTCCTCTTTGAAGTCGCACGTACACGCGAAAAAGGAAGGTCACGCAGGTTCATACATAAGTGGACATTTTTGACCAAAGTTAAAAAGTGAAGACAACAATACTGATAACCAGTCTGGCGACGGCAATCCTGCAGGCCCAAGAGGACCCGCACCGTCGGCCCACAAGGAACAATGTAATCGAAATCCAGTCTAAGTTCAGCATGACGATACCATTCGCTCGAGGCGTTCTAATCAGAGCCACTCCAAAATATCAACTTAACCCAAAATTTTCCTCTTTAGGTCGGCAGCCACCAAACTGCCACCTACATCACCATCCGTTTAACTTTTATTTAAAATCACTTAACAAAACTCATACATTTCATCCTGTACAACCCGTAAAGGGAACAAAAACAGTAACATAAACAGTTCTATACCACCCGTACAGAAAATAAAGTCGTGCAACATGCATCAAACCAACTTGCCGCCGGTACAACTTGAACACAAAGTATCAATTACAAGCATTATTTAACAAACAAAGCAAGACGAGATTAAAGCAAGCAAAGCATTAATAACATGCAACAACCATAACCTGTTAACATAGTAACAATATAAAACGCTAAGTACAAACACAAGAAAAAGCAAGTCACAAGACAAGACTCACCGCGCAACTTTGCGCACGCCATAACTAGTTCGTTCAATCAGGCAGTCTATCTGTGATATATGTCTAGGACAGTTGGGATCTGTCGGGAGATGTCCTGCCCGAGCAGGAATCTCTTCCTCTTTCTTCACTTGTATGTAATAGTTTACACAATTTGCACATCTAAGTGGCTCCACGCATTCCCTTTCATGAACTTTCATATTACATTTCTTACACATTTTATCCATTTCACAATATTTAGCAACCTGTCCAAAACACCAGCACTTATAGCAAATAAGTGGCCACAAATATTCCTTGAAGCCAAATCTTTCCCAACCAATCTTCAATTTCTTTAGCTTTTCAAGCTTCTTGAAGGCGGAACCCTTCATGCTCAATATCCAATTACGGCTATATTTTGCGTGATAGCTTGTGATCACATTCAGCGTCTCTCCCGCTAGTTCTTCGTTTTGGTCCGCTAATTTCTTCCCAATTTCTTCCTTATCAAATCTGTCATCAACATCAAAAATAATGATATGCGGATCACGTTGTTTGGCTTTTTTGATTTCATATTTTTCACGCAACTCATCTATCTTCTTAAATTCATCGATTCAGAAGCCTATGGATGTCCTCTTCTTTACTCGTACCAATTGAAAGTCCATTTTTTGCTATCTTTCTACATGCCATAATTCCCATTTTAAGTTCATCTGGTTTTATGAGTTCTTGCACTTCATCTTTGGTCTTGTGTGTGCATAACCAAGGTTCCTTCTTAGGAACAATTGTAGCCACATGAGTGCCTTGCCCTTTGCTTTCATCATCGTTTTCTTAGAAGCAATTTCAGCGTAAGTCTCCTTTGCTGGCTTTTTCCTTAATACGCTTATTTGTCCTAATAAATAGGATATAAATTTCTGTTGCTCTTTCGTTGCTTTGATAATTTCAAATATATTATCGTTCAAATTTTTCTTTACCTTAGCATTCCATCGAGCTGCGCTAATAATCTCATTCAAGTTACAATACTTTTTCATCAACTATACTCTTCGGTCTTGCTCGAGTATCATAAATTTCGTCTAGATTAAATTCCATCATGGATGGCGACGTTCTCTCCCTCTCTTCCGAAGTTAGCGGTTTAGCCATTGCTTAAACCCTCAGGGCCTACCACGTGGAGGTGTCGGTAGAGAATTTTGAATAAAAGGCTAGATAAAATGCTAATAACACCTTTCACCACACAATAAACTCTGGGCTATTTTGGTGGTGATTATCCTTAACTTAACATTAGTGGATGGGGAGGGTTACCCAGCGTTATTGGGTAAATAACTACATGATTTAGTGTTTGCAATATCGCACCTCTGCTAGAAAAGTGTTACGTCTCCGAAATTTTCTATTTTGAAATAATTTTATCACAAGGCTCTATAATAAGTGCTTCTCATTCTCGAATAATTTTATAAGCCTAGTACCAACACAATCTCTTAGATGGTGCTTATTACCCTCTTCCACAACCAAGAGGGGGAACTTGCTCATGCGCGAAGAATGAGAATAATATTTTTGTCAGTGTCTAATGTTGTTGTAATAAAATGTTCCTGAAATAAAAATGTTGATTAAATTTTCTTTGGAAAATAAATTTTTTATTTCGAAAATAAATTTGTATTTTTTTTCTAACCTGCTGTTCATGTTATCAAGATTTTTCCTTTGTATTGGGGAAAAGTTTAGATAGATTGTGCATTAGCATAGAGATATGACAGTATTCCCTCGAGCTTTTCAGTCCATGTTGATAAAATGAGGTTACTAGAAGAGGGCTATATCTTGTAATTAAAAATTCAAAATCATGCTCTAAAAATTGAAAACAACTTTAATAGTGCATAGTTTTGCCTTCTGAATTGATTCGAACAATAAGTTTTCCCAAAATTATCATCGGCATTCATAAAACAAGAAAGGAAATTTCGACATATCTTCTTTAGCTCTTCCTGAAAATATGGCTATTTTGAGATGTAACCCTTTTCTAGCAGAGGTGCTATATTATGTCCTTATAGACCCTTAATTCAGTTTTGAACTAGGCGAAAATATCGCGTTCGTAATGAAAATAAAGAATGATGCGTCACGTGACGTATTTATAAATTCTGCTTTATACCTCTCCTCATGAGAAAGTTTTCCCGATTCCCATACTAAAAAACGCTACAAAATTCCTATTTAAATGTATTCCCCAACTTTTAATTAACTCTTAGTTTAGTAAAAATACTTACTTTTTTTAAATAGTAGGAGGATGCATATTTGGCATATTATCCAAACATGTGCAGTGACTGAGGCTAGATCCATTTTCACAGTTTAACGTCAACAATGTATTAAGAACTTACTATATTAACTTAAAGTAAAGTACTTAGTGTGTGCAACTGTTAATTACTTTTCAAGTGGGAAGTAATCTTAGTTTTTTTCAACTCTAACTTTCAACATGGTCTCTACATATAAAAAAAATGAGTGTGAACTTTAAAAATTCAGTATCAAAACTGAGAAAGATTTTCTTCCCACTGCATTATGTAGCATTATGATCAAATATTTATATTTTATTTAACTACATCTTAAAGATAAAAAATGTCCTGCTGAATTATTTAACATTGGAAAATGCTTACTTTAAGACATTTAGAAGACTTTTTGAATAAATCTATCGCTGTTGAGTATTTTATACTCGTGAAAATACAGTTACACACATTTAATATATACAAATGTTATTTTATAAGTAGAGTAACACTTTCAATAACAAAAAAAATCGGCCAATTTGGACGATTTCTTAAAAGCCTGGATAAGAAGAGGATAAAAGTCACTAAAACTGTTTATTCTATTCTTATAAATTTGTTTTATGTCTTCGAATTACACGCGATATGGCAGACTGTTAAACCTTGTTTGCCTTTTAACACTTTGCAATCAAATAATATCGATGCTGAACATCATAAAAAAAAAAAAATGTTTACTTTAAATAAAACTGGAATTTATTTTCAAGTGAACCAAATATGTGTAATGAATGCTTTTACGTTTTAAATATGTAAAAAAAAACAGAAATAATCTTCAATAAAACTTATTCAGTTTGATTCTTTAAAATATTCTTTGCTAAAGTGCGAAACGATGATGGAGAATGGTGTAGCTAGACATTCGCCTCGCAGGCGAATTTGGTGTAATGTTGGAAATTACGTAAAGGTTTAAATATTTACCCAAGATAACTGAATTTTCTCATCTTTGAAATAAGAACATGAGTTGAGAAGAAAGATATGAAATTTTCAACGGCGTAAGGCTCTGGAATATTTCTGCTTTTTAGGATCTAGTGAATATTAAATACTCAGCTTATTTATAGAGATGTATTAACTTTATAGAAAGGTTTGCTATTACCTTTCACAAAAGAAAATTTTAAAGAAAAACATAGCTTTCATAGGATGCGCGAGTAAATCGCAAAGATAATGTATTTTCTTCCCATTTCAGTTATATTGGGGATAGAAGAAACTTTTAGAAAGAACTCAAGCTGCGGTTAAGCAACTGAACTAATAAGATGCGTATTAACATATAAATTTACACAATATTTCTCCACAAAATTTATTCACTTATGAAGCATTTCCCTCAATGAAAATGACTAAATACTAAAGTGATCATACTTTATGATACAAGGTGCGCCCACAAAGTAACCGGACAATTTTTTATAAATAAGAAAAATATTACTCACCTTCAAATGAATTTATCTCCTTCAAAATAATCGCCAAAGGAGTCTATACAATTCCAACGTTTCTTCAAGTCATCGAAATACTGTTTATAGGCGTCGGAACTAACCGTTCGCAAAATACGCGTAACATTTGATTTAATATCCGAGACGTTTTCAAATCTCTGTCCTTTCATGGATTTTGCATTTTTTTATTACAAAGGACTTATTCACAACGAATTTTTTCCTGAGAACCAAACAATTAATCAGTATTTTCACTAGGAGATGCTTTTTCGATTAAGAAACAGGATAAGGCGATTAGGAAGGAACTGTTTGATTCTGGGCAATGGTTTGTTTTACACGATAATGCTTGGCCCCCAACAGCAACTTTTGTACAACAATACCTTGATAAGCATTCAGTTACAGTGATGAATCACCCACCATATTCTCCCAACTTAAAGCCAGCTGATTTTTTCCCTTTTTCCGAAGCTTAAGATGGCCATGATAGGACAGAGATTTGAAAACGTCTCGAATATTAAATAAAATGTTACGCGTATTTTGCGAACGGTTACTTCCGACGCCTATAAACAGTGTTTCGATGACTTGAAGAAACGTTGGAAAAATTGTATAGACTCCTTTAATGATTATTTTGAAGGAGATAAATTTATTTGAAGGTTAGTAATATTTTTCTTATTTATAAAAAAATGTCCGGTTACTTTATGGGCGCACCTTGTACATTATTAGGCATGAGATAGGTACCAATCTTTTAAATAATAAGCAGCAAATGTTTTTAAAACTTACCATACAACTGGCTAGATTTTATAATTGTTATTATTATCATTATAACCGTTTCAATGCGCTAAGTGTTGGCACTTCTCAGGTCAAGATTTCAAACCTCGAACCAAAGTTTTCTTAAATCCAAAACTTTATTACAAAACCTTATCGAATACAGAACCATTGGATGAAAGTTTTCCATACCTCAGGGACTTCCTTTTTCCCTGTCTGATGTAATATATAGACAACTAAGATTCGATTAATGAAATTGTAAAGAAAATTGTTAAGAATCTCTGACACATCTGTTGTACATTGTTTCTGGTTGCGGAGTTTATAAAAGCTTTACTGTCAAAAGGCTAGAGTTACTAAGCAAGATAGAAAGGCATTAACCAAAATTTATTTTGTTCAAAGCTTTTAGAAGCTAAATCGGCATCTGTTGGAGTCTATAAAACACATGCAATTGTTCTTAAATTGATCGTTCCGACTAGGCACACAAATTTTCAAATAGAGAGAGTTTGCTACAGTAACACAAACAATTTTCTAAAGTGTTATGTATGTACTTCATATACAACAAAAAGCACACGCCCACGCACACACGCGAACGACGCCCGGTGGCGTAGTGGTAAAAAGCGTCAAGCTGCCACACCACAGGTCCATGGTTCGACCCTGCGACTGGGCAAGGTCCACTTTATTTTATGACTTTCATCCATTGAGTAGGTCGATAAAATGATGACCAAGCATGCTTGGGGACTAACTCTGGGGATCCCGCGTCAGGTTGACCACCTGACCGAGACATATGCTGTATGGCACCCCAAGCCCACGGTCATGAAAGCGGAGATGGGAACTGCAGGCCTTGGTCCACAGTGCTGAAAAGCAATTCGGACTGTTGTGCCATGAGTTATATATATATATATATATATATATATATATATATATATATATATATATATATATATATATACACACTAGCTATTTACCCGACGTTGCCCGGGTATTTATTAATACCAATTTTTTATTACACAGGAAAAGGAATGGATTCTAGCTATAGTGTAAAATCTAAGTAATTTAATTTTCAGGTATTTAAAATTAAGTATACAAATGATAAAGTAAAATTACAAATTCACTCTATTATTAATTTAACTTAAATCTTGAGTATAAACAACATTTTTAGTTTCCTATATTCCTCTCAGTGATTCCGAACACTATGGTTTCGACACTAATATCGGTCAGTTTGGACTTTGTTTTACCCCTTCTCACACTCCCCACCCCACCAATGATGATGGGAGGCTATACTTGCACTTAAACGGCATCGGGCCCTATTCATCTCAGCGACACAAAAACTGGATTCGACAGTACTCTCGGTAATTTTGGACATTTTATTTCTCCCCCTTTTCCCCCCAATGGTGTTGGGAGGCTGAATTTGCATTTAAACGGTATCGGGAGTATCCCTATTCGTCGCAGCGAACCCGACAACTATGGATTCGACACTATTCTCGCTCCTTTTCGACAATTTATATTCACACTTTCTTACCCCCACCTTACCCAACAATGCTGATGGGGTGGCTGCACTCTCACTTAAATGGCATCGGAAGTGTCCCTATTCATCTCAGCGACATCGAAATTTATGGATTCGATACTACTCTCGATCATTATGGACATTTTATATTCCCCCTTCTCCCCTCCCCCATGCTGATGGGGTCTGAACTTGCACTGAAACGGCATCGGAAATTACACTATTCGTTTCACCGACCCCGAAAACTATGGTTTCGACACTTCTCTCGGTATATTGGACATTTTATATTCATCCTTTCTTTGCTCCCTCCCCCCTCCCCAACACTGATGAGGGGAGCTGAACTTGCACTTAACCGGCATCGGAAATGTCACTATTCGTCTCAGCGATCCTGAAAACTATGGTTTTGACACTACTATCGGTATTTTGGACATTTTATATTCATTCCTTCTTCCTCCTCCCCTCTCCCCCAATACTGATGGGGGGGCTGAAGTTGCACATAGCCGGCATCAGGAGTGTCACCATTAATCTCAGCGACCCCAAAAACTATGGATTCGACACTAATATCAGTCGTTTTAGATTATTTTTACATGTGACACCTGCCCCCCTGCCCCCTATGGGTGCTAGGGGTGTCTTACCCCCCAGTGTTTCTTTCCAGATTGTAAGTGATATGTGTACCAAGTTTGGTTGAAATTGCTCCAGGCGAGTGATGCTGGAACATAAACTCACACCTACACACATCCATCCATTTTTATATAATAATTATTTTTAAACAAATGAGATCTTGTTTGAAGGAGAAATGTCTGTAGTCTTAGACTGTAAAATGATTAAAATTCTACAATAATTTTAAAATCTGAATTTTAAAAAACATAAAATATCCCACAAAACATAAACTAAAAAATTTTCTAGAATAAAATTTAAAATTCGGGCTTCGAGGTGCACCTTCCCATAGTCTGCACTACCCGTGTGCCAAATTTCATGGCTGTAAGTGTCACAGATTTGCCTGGGGGCCGTATACACACACACACACACAAACACTTGCTTTTATTAATAAGATATATATATATATATATATATATATATGCATATATATACACTGCTCAAAAAAATTAGCGGAGCAAGCAGAGAAGTTAAGAAAACCGTGCGAGACAGCCATGTATTGGCATAAAATGGATAGTACACGCGTATCAATGCGCAATACAGAAAAAAAGACGTAAAAAAATTGTAATTAAGCTTTAATTCTTTGAAAATATGGAAAAAACATGAAAAGATGATTTAGGGCAACAATTTGGTTACATGTAAACGATAAAAAAAAAGTAATGTTTAGAAATGATGCAAAATTTTTAATATGGCGTGTGGTCTCCTCGAACAGCTAAGACTACTGCACACCTGTTTTACATGGATGCGATGATGTTATCGATAAGACTTTGGGGAATACTGTTCCACTCCTCAAGAAGTGCAATCTCCAAGTCTCAAAAAGTAAAAGGAGGCCTTAGTCTCGCAACAATGCGTCGTTCGAGCATGTCCCAAACATGCTCGATTGGATTCAGGTCAGGAGACCACGCTGGCCATTCCATACGCTGTATTGTTTCAGCTTCAAGCATGTTCTCCACAAGACGAGCTCTATGCGGTCTAGCATTATCATGCTGGAAAACAAAGGAATCTCCAATGGCTGCAGCGTAAGGTATGACATGAGGTCTCAGTATCTCGTCTGCATACCTTCGGGCCATCAAAGTACCATTCCGAATGATATGCAGGTCCGTACGTCCACCAATGCTGATTCCACCCCATACCATAAAACCAGCTCGTCTGTATTGTGACCTTTCACGAACGATTGTGGGGTTATTTCGAGTGCCCTTTTCCCTCCATACCAAAACACGTCGAGTGTCACACTCCTGACTGAATCGGAAGTGGTCTGTAAACAGCACTTGGCTCCAATCATGTTGCTCCCAATCTCGATGTTCAGCAGACCATCTTCTTCGGGCCCCACTGTGACGTGAGGTCAACGGAATGCAGACCATTGGCCTATGTGCAAAGAGATCTCCCTGGTGAAGCCTATTACGTACTGTTTGGCTGGACACCCTTCATCTTGTTGCCAAGAGCAACCGTCTTTGCAGCTGAGTAGCACTGTCTGTTCTGTTTCGACGAGCTGTTAACAGTATATACCGGTCATCAGTTGCTGTAGTGGCGCGTGGCCGACCTTACCCTTGTCGACGTCTAACATTCCCTGTTTCCTGGAATCGATTCCACAGCTTTGCAACGACACTTGTGGCGACTCCAACAGCGTCCGCGACACTACGTTGTGTTTGCCCGGATTCAAGTCTGCTTATAATACGGCATGCCATAGATTCCGTTAAATCATGTTGTTGAGACATTTTCAAGTCACCTTTTCTCAAAAAGAATAACTGAGCAATCGAATTTCAAAGTTAAGGCAATGAAACAGACGTTTCTGCAACATCCCGACTTCCGCCCTTATGTTCTTTTTCTGGTTTTTGACGTCATGATTTGTATATGAAGTTTTCTTCTTCTGTTTCCTGTTAAGCTTTAAATTGTGGATGATTTATTTTATGTTACTTATCGGTGTAAGTATTTGCGTAATTTCATTAAAACCATGTGCTCCCCAAATTGTTTTGAGCAGTGTATATATATGCATATATATATGCATATATATATATGCATATATATATGTATGTATATATATATATGCATATATTATATATGTATATATATATGCATATATATGTATAGGCATATATATATATATGCATATATATGTATATGCATATATATATATGTATATATATATACATATATATATATTTGCAGTATCTCGTCCTAATCTTTTATCAGAAGAGAAATAATAAAAATTACATTCCTGATTATTTAACTGTTCTTGGAACTGTTGATTATTCCCCTGATTATTAATACTGTTCTTGGAAATAATGCAAATATAAGAGTGGTACACTATAGGTTATGACGTCAAAATTTGTATTAAAACGCATGTGCAAATAGAATCAACAATTTCATATCTTTTGAGCACTTTTCACGTTTACCAGTATTCCGAGTTTTTAATTTTCATCTGAAACTTTTAACTAACAAGCAGGTAGAGGACATTTTGATCGCTTTTGCGACAAAATTTGACTTGAATATAAACATACCGAAGTTATTACACTTACACAAAGATATTTAAGCATGAAACATTAATTTTATCTGGTTAAATATTTGATTTTATCTTGAAAATATCCTCGTCGTAAAGCCAGTTGTTGGTCTGTAAATAAGTGAGGAGGGGGGGGGGGGTGAACAGAAAATTTATTAAAACACAATCAACTCTTCAGACGTTGACAAATTTCTAAGAATTTAAGAATGAGTTTGTTTTTATTCAGAACTCACAATATATGTAAAGAGTTTGACATAATTCTCTTGAAATCATTGACATCGCATTTCCCTTCAATATAACTATATTGCTTGATTTCCTTTATTAGATATTTACTTTGGTATATATTTAAAGAAAAATTTACACGAGGTACATACGAGGGCCGGATAAACCTCGTTTATCTGGCCCTCGTTGATCCGGATCCCCGGATAATCTGGATCAGATTTGTAGACTTTTTTTTATAATTTAATGTTCACATTTGATAATAATTTTGAACTATGATAGCAAGAACGTAACTATAAGTACGCCAAATATTCACCTTTTACTTTGATTCTAAGTACAGCTCCTGCATAGATAGTACAGTAAAGTATGGTAATGAAATGCTTTTTGTTTAGTTTAAGAAAGATTTACTAGAGTGCCACTTGGCGTTAACGTGGATTGACTCTGAAAGGTTATTTTTATATTTTTTAATGTCTTGTAAACAATACTATGCAATTTTGCTACAATACATAGTTACGGTAAGCCTGCTGAGTGTAGGATTTCGTGTGTCTTATTATCCATATTACATGGATTATCCGGATTTTCAATTATCCGTATTGCTTATGGTCCTAGTTCGGATAAACGAGGTTTTACTGTAGGTTGAAATCAGGGGAGTCATTAAAGAAAATCATATGAAGAGATAAAGTGCGTGTATCTCCCGCGATATGATGCTAGAGCTGTAGAAAAACTGGCAAATGCACTGCCGTCGAAAATTTTCAAGGCTTTACTGTCCAAATTTATCATATAAGCGTATTATATAACAATGGGAATTCTGGAAATACAGTTTAGAATAAACAAAAAACTTGTTGTAATATTCTTTACTAAATATTATTTTCTGTACTTAGTTTGCTTTACAAGATATTTGTTTTTATTTGATTTTTTAAAGGGAAAATGCACACGATACATTTGTTAAAATAATTATTGCGTTAAGGATGGAAATGACGTTGCACAATTCATCGACCTCGAATGTAAACTGTTCCGAACGATGAATAGGGTCTAACTCTAGAAATATGCCTTTAACAGTGAAATTCTTTGTAAAAAATAAAACTGAAAGAATTGAAAAATGTAATTTAATCCAAATTTGTTTATTTCTGAAGAGTTTCAGGTGTTAAAGAAAAAAAACAAATTTCAGTTTTATTCAATACTCCTGCTACTTGCAGACAACAAATTGTTGTACGAGTCGGGCAACAATTTTGTCCGTTAAAATATTTGAACAAATACCAGATAATATAACCAAATTCAGTATATATGTGTGTGTTCGAAAAATAGTAACCTTCATTAGATGTTAGATATTTTTTAAACATTTTAGGAAAGTTCTAGTGAGTACACATATACAGTTGGCTCTCTGTTTAACGACGCTCTACTTAACGACGATCTACATTTAAAGACTATATTTACCAGTCCCGGCCCCTTCGACGTTATGGGAAATGTTATCTTTTCACAAATTCTGCTTAAGGGCGATATCTACTTAAGGACGATTTCTCACGGTCCCTTGAAAGTAGTTTATATTTTTCTAAAAAATCTTTTGTTAGTTAGAATTACATCAAAATATTTTTCAAAAGAAAAATAACTAACTTTGAATATTATTAGAGCCATATGCTCATTCTTTGACCAATCAGTGACAAATGAAATGAAATAGAAATTTGTTTTTGCATGGTCTATCTTCAGGCTTTGACTTATTTTACCGGTTGACACATTTAATTTCTCTACAACTCTCACAGTGTATTATGTAAAGTTGCAGCACTTCTACATTTGAAATATCGACATCTTAACTATCTTCGACCCGTGTACCTCGCATGTTTTAAAAAATAAGATTAAACATGTAAAATATTTTTTCGAATACATACATAAACATTTTTCTCGTTCTTTTATTTTCCGTGTTACATTTTGGGGATAAGGAAGAATTTTCAAATCAGTTGGATGTTTGTGCATATTTTCAAGATATACATAGATTTTATTTGTAAATATTTGAGTGTGTATAGATTCTGGGGATCACAAAGCACATTTCTGAGAACATGCTACAGAACTCCTGCCCAGTCGTAGAATAACCGGACGTCATCTCCAACAACAGTGAAGGTTCGTGAGAAAAAAAGCTTTTGCATTGCTGAAATTTTTGCATTGCTGAAAAACTGGGAGAGCGCTGACCTTGAGTTTCAGAGATTTGGGTTTAATCCCAGAGCATTGTCGTTTCTGCGCTGTTCGACTATTGAAACTGTTGCCTCTCACAATGGGTAGTTGTAAGTTATGAATGCCTCCACTGGATACGATCGGATTCTAATTCCTACCAAGACATGGTTGTACAAGTGTTGGCCTCTCAATGATGTTAGTTTTCCTTTTGGGTGCTTCCATGTATGAGTGAAAAGCAAAAATTACGCTGTGTATGGGCAAAGAACCTCTCGATAAGTGTCTACAGCATTTAGAAAGATTCTTTGCCATTGAAGACTACTATCATTTCGTATATTATTTTAATAAATTCTATTTAAATTCAGTTTTAAGCCTTTATTTAAATCTCGGACTCCAATGGTTTCTGGACGAAAATAAAGCTTTCAGACAGCTTCATATCTTTTCAGCAGGAACTCAATTTGCAGGCGGTCCCTTTTCGTTAAGCATTCGACTGAGAAGGAAAAAGCTTCCGAGAGAGAGTCTGAGTGTCCAAGAGGTCTGCAGGAAGCGTAAATTCCCGAACCCATAATGAGTTACATGATGAATGGCTAACGAGCGGTCCTTAAACACGCACCTTCGACAAATAATTGGCAAAAGATCTTTTACTTCACAACTCCCCCCCCCCCTTCCTCGCTCTACTCCGGAATCGAAAAAGATCGCGATATGTTAGCGTTTCGCGCTTCGTTGTTTTGTTTCTTGGAATTCTGGGGGTTATTTTTTTTTCTAGCTGCATGTGTGTGCACTGTGCGTTATATTGTTCTTTCTTTTTTCGTGTTTCTCAAAGCGCGCCTCTCTTTAATCATCGGTTAAAGGGAACATTTTTAATAAGGTTCAGGAAAAGAGCAGAGCATCATTCTCGTTAGGATGTCCCTCGATGCGTGGTGGGATTTCGCCCTTTTTTTTCTTTTTTTTTGCTCATAAATTGAATTGTTAGATGTTCACGCGTTTTTGTTTTCCCTCTCTCTCGCTCTAATGTCATTGCGCGCATTCCTGTTACTCGATATTCTAATTGCATTTCGGATCTCCTCGTTAAGAGGAATTGAAAGTTTTGGGGAGAAAGGTGCGGGCAATCATCCGAGAATGTTGATGTAGAAAAGTGTCTTAAGTTACTTAAAAATTTCGCCGCTTTAATTTTTCCTCCCTGCGCGAGAAATCAATTGGTTTATCTGCAACCTTGTTAAAAAGAAATTGTAATTTTAATGACGACGAGGTACGAATAAAAAAAAATTAACTTCCTCCGAGGTGTGACAAATTTATGCTGTAAATGAGTATATGGGTAGAAATGCATATATTTAGGCGCAACTGTTTGTAAAGATAAATAATGTAAAACGGATATATCTGTGTAAAATTAAAAATACTTGAAGTATGTGTGGTGTGTTTTTGTGGTAAGTAAGGCAAGTTTTAGGTAACTGGGCCATGTATTTTCAACTTACTTTTAACACATTAAAATTATATTAACATGTATAATTTTCAAAAATCTTTATATTACATGCATTTTAGTAGTAAATCTTAGGGAGTCTATTTAAGCTATGATATTGATTTTTATTATATTCGTATATATATTATATATAAATATTGTATATATATATTATTTTTTTCTAATGTCCCTGGGGGCTGCCGACATTACACCCCAGTCCGGTGTACATATGAATACAAGTAAACAGAAACATAAATCACACAATCACAGAAGAATTTTATCAACAAACGATGACACCGGCGATGAACAATGGGTTGCAGCTCCTCTTTCTAAATGGGGCTCATTTTGCAGACGGAAGACTGACCGGTTTCCCAGAATACAACCAAGTATTATGCGGGAATCGAACCCGATGCCTTAACCACTTAGCCAATGGGAGATGTGTATATTTTTAAATACAGGTGAGCCCAGTTCTCCTGACAAAAGGGGTAAGTGAATCACCCAGGTCTATTTCTCGTAAAAACAACAGAATCTGTGACTGGGTAACTGGATCAAATGCTTGTGTATCTAGAAAAAGAAAAAAATTCGAACCCCCCCCCCCCTATTTAAAAATAATTTTTCAAAGTGATTACTAATGTTGTAAGATAGATTGTTGTAAGATAGACAAGTGTTGGCACAATAGAGTGAAATTGCCACCTAATATGTAAAGGAAAAATCTGGGAGGGGATGGCCCAGTTACCCCATGGGCCCCAGTTGCACCAACTTACCTTATGTGTAAATTTTTACAATTTTTTTGTCGTCTATTTATTTAAAAATGTTTATACACTTAGTCACAATTAATACACTACTTAGATTACGACACAGAAGTTACTATTGGCTGGAAAAGATCCCTTTTATAATCAAAATATCAGCTAATTTTTCAAAAGAAAGAAAAAAAAAGGGGAAATCAATGTCTTGTTTATACGACACAGACACTTGTTTATCCGAAGTTCCTGTTGGCTGGAAAAAATCCCTTTTGTAATCAAAATCTCAGCTAATTTATCAAAAGAAGATAAAACGGGGAAATCAATGTCTTGTTTATACGATCAATCAATGTCTGATGATCAATGAATGATATACAATGAATGATATACAATCAATGTCTTGATGTTCCGAACTGGTACGCTTGGGAATCCTAATGTTAGGAAACAGAAATGAAGACTGACACTTGTAGTATGTTAAGGATCGAACTCGTGCATCTGAGACAAGCATATTAAAAGGGATTATTTAGAGATTAAAGGGAAAATGAAATACTCACCGGCCTCACACATGAATATGGCCAAGGGCACTCATATACGCATTATATACAATGAAACTTCTCTAGATGGCCACCTCTCTAAACGGCCATATTTTGTTCAGAACCGATTAAAGACTCCATGGAGCTAATTTTATGTAAGAACCCCTTTTCCACGGCCACCTCTCAAAACGGCAACTGTTGTTCTGAACCATGACTGGGCGCCATAGAGATGGTTCACTGTATGTAACATATTTATGAAAACCGAATTAAGAGTACTAGATTACAAGGTTTAGCATCTCGTTATCTAAAGTGATGGTATTAAAATTACAACGCTGGCACTGTAGGTATCATAATTCTGACACCGTTCGGAAGCAATCCTTCATGAAGGATTGCTTCTGAAAGATGTGATCCAACTTCGAACTGAACAATTTATGAAAAAAAATGAAAGAATCAGAAGACTTAAGCATACAGTGCGTAGCTAACCAAATGTTTCAATCCAGAAATTCTCAGAAAGGATGTAGTAAAATTAGTCTACAACAGCAATGTTTTAACAAACATTTTGAAACTGGTTTATAGATACAAAAGATGAAACAATATTTCATTGAAGGAATGCATACAAAGGTGCCAGTATTAAATATACGATTATTATTTTTTTTAATGTTAAGGATTTTACAAATTGACTTACGTTAGTGCAATTTTTATCCAACGTCTTGGTTAATTATATAAATTATACATTAGGACAAATTAATCATTAGTCGTTGTTACCGAATGACCTTTATAAAAGGATCTCTTTCAATACACTGAATTAACAAATAACATTAATTTGACAATATGGAGTTTTGCAGTTTTAATTTTCGATAAATCTTACCTTCTGCCAGTGAAGATTGTAATTTTTGTAAAATCGCTTCTATTTCATCATTTTTTTCCTATTCTGTTAATCTTAAGATTTTTCTTCTTTTTATTAGGGGGGGGGGGAAGGATGACGATCAAGTCTATTTTTCTGTTCTTTAAATGACGTAAAATGTCTAAGAAATTTCCGCATATAGAATTATAAATAATAAATGTCTAAAGAATTAGAATAGAAACAGGGGAATCTGTACGAGAAATATCAGCCATTTGTTTGGTTATAATTTAGTTTTACCCGTTATAAATCACTTTACGGTTTATGAGTTTTCCACAAAAAAGTTGCACTTTCATAAGTATGCACTATGTTTTCTACAATTTTAATATATCTATAGCAATGCGTTAGTTTAACTGATGGTTACTACACTAAAAAGTAATGTTACTGAAAAAATAAACTACATAAAAAAAAATACAAAAAACAGTTTGAAATACTTCTAAGATCAAATTTGATAATTACATGTTTAAAAGGTTATGAAGTAATTTTGTTGAATTAAAATGCCTAATCTGACTTTCATGTATGACTTTCGTTTTTTTTTTTTTTTTTGTGGAGATATATACTTCAAAATATTTACGATGATGGCCAATGCAAGTCAGAAGAGTGATCCTAGAGCCATTTGGTAGCAAGTCAAGATATGTGAGTTGTTGCATTGTCCTGCTGGAAATGTCCAAGTCCGTCGGAATTCACAATGGACATGAATGGGTGTAGATAATCGGACAGGATGCTTATGTACCCGTCACATGTCAGAGACGTCTCTAGTCGTTTCAGGGTTCCCATACCATCACCGGATACCTGATTTCACGGTACACTCGTTAAATGATCGTGCGCGAAAATCCAAATTGCATCGCTGCCTCGGATATTCTATGTCCCATCTCTCGTGCGCCGTCTATAACACCACGTTCAAAGTCACATAAATTGTGATAACCTGCCATTGTAGCAGCAGGAACCGATCTAACAACTTCGCCAGACACCTGGTGTTTTATATAGCCGCTGCTGACCGTATCGCGTTACGCTGATTGGTTGCATTTCTCCGTTATTTGTATACGCACGCCTGTACTAGTTTTTTCCTCCCTCTCTCTTCAGTGTATATAAAGTAGGGGCCCTCGGCCTCACACTTCATTCGCGGAGCTCCGTTGTCCCCTTACCATACTGCGGGGTACGAAAAAACAGAACAATTTTTATACAAACAAACTTTATTAACAGTTAGTAAACAGAGATGGCGCCTCTGCACTGCAGAACCCAAATAAGTTGCTTAAAAAAGTTATAGAATTTATCTAATCTTCATGAATAAACAAAATTATAGACCTTTCTATCGGTATATTTTGTAACAGAGCTAATAATCATGAATATTTCTATTACGAAAAGAGAGTTAAACGTAACCCCACCTGTAATCAAGTCAAGTGCTTGACTTTTTATTTCTTTGATAAGGAGAGTGGGTTAATAATAATTTCTCTGTCTAAATGTACAAACTTGAAAATCCGTTTTTACCATTCATTCTTCTACATGTTGTAATATTTATTTCATATCAAGACTGTAATCACTCGTCTGTACTTACTGAAAACAAATTATTCATAATTGATATATGTATGTATGTATGTATGTATGTATGTGTGTGTGTGTGTGTGTGTGTGTGTGTGTGTGTGTGTTTGTTTGTTTTAGAAAGAATATGAAGTTCAATGGATAGATATATATTAAAAATATATTCAACATGCATATCAAAGTTTATGTTCACTGTTTCAAACCATACAGTACAATAAATTAGAATGGTGTTACAAACATGTATGTTATCAAGTTCAGTATCTAGAAAAATATCAGTAATAATTACAAGATAAAGAGAACTTTTTATATACCATGTTTTTAAATTTTCTGTTGAATCATATAAACTTGACAATTCTATGTATTAATAAATAATTTTTTAAAAAATTTTTGATGAATTATCCCATCAACTTGAAAGAAAATGAAGTTAATTGGAAGTTAATTTGCGTTTAATTTTTCGTTTCCGTTCCGGCCGACAGATGGCTGCACCAGTCTGCAAAACAAAATTAACTGAAAATAATAAAAACATCGTAAAAATCTGCTTAAAGGTGGCTAAAAGTATTAAAAAAATGCATTGTCATCATGTTCTGAGCTACTTTAAAAGTTTCAAATGTATAGCTAGTCGGGAAGTTAGTTAAAAATCGATTGCAAGATTTGTACTGGACAAACACACACACAAACAAGAAAGCAAGTTAATAAAAACATGGAAATAAATAGACATTATGTCCAACCCACCCAACAATACTCCGACGAAAGCCTTATACTTTCTGTGTTTTTACTGAATAAGCTGATGCAGGAGCAAACACTGTTGAACCCGAGATCGGTCTACAATGTGTTTAATATAGGTTCCACAGAACTCCTTCCTTAACATTATGCCGTATCACCACAGAGAGTCTCTAACCTTTCCGAAGCATTTACAGGTCAACATGAGGTAAGAAAATCACCTAGTCAAAATGATTCTGGTAGACTTATTTATGGACGTGAGATTTAAGCATCCCCTTTCGTGACGTAAAAGCTTAAGTCATGTTCCGTGATTTCTAGCCGTTTAGAAATGGCATGAATTCACAGCCGAAATGAGGACGTCAAAGGGAAAGTGTTCGCCATTTATTTTATGTAATGATTCGGTTTCACGCTATGTATAACAAGATGCGAATGGGAAGGTTTGTTAAAGCTAAATATAATATGGACCTAAATTATGTTGCTGCTATAGTTCCTAATTTTTCTTCTAGTGGTAGAATATGAATAAGGGTAAAAATATAAAGATGTCATTGCTTGGATGAAAATGTTCTTGATAACTCATTCAGAATCGCCTACCCGTAGGTTGATATCAAAGAAGTCGAAACCAGTAGTTGATATTTGATAGGTTTTTTTTTGAACTGCTGACACAATTTTTTTCAGTTTTATCAGCTTTATTGCAGGGATTTAAACAATTAAACTTATTTTTTGTTTACTGGCAGTAAAGAGTAAAAGAGGGGTGGTACAATATGATATAATACTGGAGGATAGTTAAATAGTTATTTTTGTCTGTGAGTTACATATGATCAAATTAACATAAATGATATGATATAATATACCTTGTTCGATCCCAAGTAATATTTTTTATTAGAATATTTCTAATTAAATTTCACTAAAAAAGTTAAAAAACTCATAAGAAAACAGGTAGTCACTGTCATAAATAGTAAAAGAAACAAAAAAAACCCGTTAAATATTTTTGAGATTTAAGGGGGGGGGGTGGGGTCCAGGACACAAAATTCTTCATATTTTTGAAAAAAATGTTATCGTATTAATAAATTTTCTGTTCTTTTCCGGTTAAAAGGACTTTTAAATCATGTTTTTATCTTAATTTAAACAGGATAATTTTTTTGTTTTGCAACATTCTAATAGCACCCAATCTTTGTTTAAACCTTTAAATGCGTATTTCTGCTTGATGGGTTTTTTCAACATTTCTCGTCTTTAAATTGTTATAAGTCAAGGACCGCTAAAGATGAATGGTTCAAACTTGGAACATGTCTTTTTCAATTAATTTACTTTAATTTTGATTCAGCAAATTTGAAAAACTATTTGCTTTTGAAAATATGACTTTTTAAAAATAAGTTACGTCATTTTTAATATAATTTTAAATTAATATTTTAAAAATGCTGAATCAAAATTAAAAATTATATATTTCTGTTTAATTAAAGGAAAAAATTTTGAAATTCGACAAATAATATTTCGAGTTATAATGATTTAAAATTGCCATACTTTTTTAAAAAATTTTAATTTAAAAAAAATAATTTTTTAATTATGAGAAGTTTTATGATGTGATTTTTTTTTACAAATTATATGGTTAACCATCACAAAAAAAATTCAAAATTTTACCTCAATAAATAAAAATAAATTTAAGTGTGTCTTGGTCCCCCTTAATTTTAAATACCAAACACAGTATTAGAAACAATACAATAGAAAAATAACTATTATCTAAACTGACGACGATTAACCATAATGAGATTAGCTCAGTTCTAAAAGTGATAACAAAAGCTACAAGCAGTAAAATGACTTGATGTGCAACTGATTAAATGGAGATGCTGTGTCAGCTGCATGCAGAATTCCTTGTCGATTAAACACGCAAGATAGTGTTT
The DNA here is from genome assembly GCA_907164885.2 of Dolomedes plantarius. NCBI lineage: Eukaryota > Metazoa > Arthropoda > Arachnida > Araneae > Dolomedidae > Dolomedes > Dolomedes plantarius. Next base: position 195,290,837 of record OU015492.1, on the reverse strand, counting down.
TTAGTGTATTTGTGTCATATATCTTGTAAAACCCAAGTCTGATGTTAAAGAATAGCGCTTCAGGCCCAGATAAACCCATAAACCTTTCTGTGTGTTTGATTTTTGGCACTGTGGTTTACTTCTGCAAGGCCGATGCATTCTTAGCATCTTAGCTTGATCAGTTATTAACATTTGATTGCTTTTTGTTTTTGTTATGACTATTATATGGTTCAGGTACAAGCTACTAGACAAAAGCTGAAACAATTATTCTTGTATCGTTGCTATCAGTGCTGTATTTGATTTTAAGTTTCAACAGCATACTTATGATTATGTTATAGAGATAATATTTGTTATGTATAAATGCATTTTGCCTTTTCATTTATTTTTATGGAAGAAATAGAGAGAGTGTAGTTTATAAGTTAAATAGTGGAGAATCAAAAGTACAACATGCCTAAAAGTGAATGTAAAATCAAAATTTAAAACATACAAATTGAAAAATACAGTCCACAGGAATATACTCTAGAATTAAAACATTTATGTTGAATTGAAGAGACAAAATAAGAAAATTATATAAAAACAATGTGAAATAATTAAAATATTCATATATTATAAGTAAAAAAGGTGGAATTTAGATTACATGAAAGCATATTTTGTTGCCAAAGAAAAAAATGTCTTTTCCCATTTTCCTATGTTTCTTACATGTGTGATTGGATTGTTTAGCATCGCAAAAGAAAGACAATCTTTAAAGCAAGAGTTTAAAACCAGCCCATTCAAAAGATGAATATATAAGAATTCCTCATTATTTAAGAAGCCTAATACTCTTACTGGGAGTTATCAAAATAATGTTAAACACTGACGGTTACGGTTTCTATAAAACTTTTCATTAATAACTGTAGTCCTACCTTAGGCTTGCAAAGCATCATGAATTCAGAGGGAGATGCAGTAATGAATATCTCTACGTACTGTAAAGCAATTTTTTTATCATTCATGCGTTAACATATGTCTTAACTGTTCAAATGATGTTTGAGCGGAGACGGTGACCGAACCTTTCACTCCAGATGTTCCACCAAATGTTCCTCGTGTAGCAAAAGTTGACCGTTGAGCTCCAAACCAACCTTCAACCAAATGTTCAATAATGTTTAGGTCAGGCAAATGAGGTTGTAGGATAGATGCTGTATCTCATATTCGTTCTCTTTCAATCACCGCACACGATGCGCGAATGCGTTATCGTCTTAGAAACACGGACGGTCATTAGGGAACGCCTGCAACATAGGATGTATAAGGTCCACTAGAATAGTTTCGTACACTTTCGATGTCACAGGGCGCTGAAGAACTATTAAGGGTCTAAGGGTCAAGAGATAGCACTGAGCAATAGAGACACACCGTCATGCTTTACAGGGAAAACCATGAGTGCGGTGACCCAGTTGGCAAGAGCATCGGCCAGTTATCTGAACGTCCCTGCGTCGCCACAAATACATCGCCGTGTACACTAATGGTGGCCGGGGCACGAAAAATAGGGCGTGGCTGCAATGTCCTCCAAGTTCTCAAATTTACCTATGGAGGTGCGGGGTCAAGTGTTCCGGTGTCGTCACTTGACTCAGTTCAAAATTACGGGATCGGTAATTTAGCCAAGTCGGACTTCGACCCTTGGGGGTGGGGTGGGGCTAATTCAAAACAGGAGCCGCCAATTTCAGCCCAATAGCCTATTAGAATCTTGTTAATGGAACCTCCAACCAGGGGGGCATTAGCAACAACAACAACAGTGAAAACCAAGCAATAGGGGCGGTGTACTTCGGAAGGTGTTTCCAAATGTATGCTTTGCCAGTGGTAGGAAACAATGGGAAGTTCAATTAATCCACTACTGACACTTTGGCAATCATTTGACCTCAAGATCTTATATTCCTGACACGTTTTCTTGCATTGATGTCAGTGATGATTGGCATTGTATGACATCATGACCATAAAAATCAGCTTCGTGCGGCTACCGATGAACTGTTATTATTGAAACAGGATTAACCTCTTCTGTTATTTCCTGTACTGTGGTCTTAAATATTCTTTCGAGTACGTTTCGTACAAATTTCGCTTTTCCCTCACTGTTACCCGTGTTTGCGGTCGACATTTTTTTTAACTTAATGGCAGCACCTTATTCGTTTCTGTATCATGTCACAATTTTTGATACTGTGTTTCCTGATACACTGACAATTTTTGCCGCTTAAATTACCGAAGCACCCACAAGCCACGCACCAATTATTATACATTTTCGTAAGTCATATATGATATTTTGCGCATTAAATCTCCAGCAGATAATGCTACATCGACTATACTACTATTGCATTATAGCTGATATTTGTACTTCACCCTAATATATACTACTGTTAACAGATGACATCATTGTAAGGATTTGCAGATATCGCAGTGCGCACACCTTTTAAAGCGATGTTTCTATTATTATGATAACTACATGCACCAACACGCGAATGTTTGATGTACTTATTCAATCAGGCATTTTTCATACGATATATTTAATGTCTTTTGAGGATAACTCCCTTAACCCTTTCAGGGGCAACAACATCCCCCGTTTGCACGGTGCAGATTTTCACCCCGATTTTTTACCTAAAGAATCTTGAAATAATTTGGAATTAAATGTTGCAAAATGTTTTTACTTCTTTAAACTGATAACAGATGGCAGTAATAACCATTTTTATGCTCATTTAACTGGAATACATTGAATGCAAGTGAAAAAAAATGACTAGATTTAGGCGCTTGCACTGTGCAAACGGCGCCCTTCAAAGGGTTTTAACAGTCAAATCCTATCCACTTTTACGATATGTATTTCAAAACCAAAAAGTATTACAATTTAAATTTTTGAAACCTTCAATTCTGTGTCTTAGATTGTTGTATAGTATAAGGATAAAAACATGAATCATGTTTCTCTTTCGGAAAAATTAATATCAGATCTTAATACAACATTTACATATAAAATGGGATTGTAACTTCAGTCTCTATTGATTTTTCTAGAATTTCACCATACCACATATTTAAAACCTTAAGTACAATTACAATATAACTTTGAATGTTAGAAAATTTTTCATTGTGAAATTATGTTTAAGTTTCTATTCTTGGACACATAGCAGCTTATGCTTTGTAATAGCATATGTTATTAAGATTTTGACATGTCACTAATAGTATAGTCATAATTTTAGAAATGGTATCTATATATAAGTACCAGTTACATAGAAGTATCTTCATTAATTTTTGCTTATTTATCTTTAGTACATATTTCCTTTCTTAGTTCTTGCGTATAGCTCAGAAAAGTCTTCCGACTCTTTTGAAAAATCTTATTAGTCACCATGTTATAAGTGTTTCATCTAATCAAAATAATTCTAATCATCTACATGTCATATCAAAACGGTTGCGAAAAATTTCTGAGAATTTGTTCTTTAGTTCTAGCGTAGGAAGAAACATATTACAAATTTATTTCCTAATTGCACTGAATAATTATTTCTGAAACTTCAAAATCTCTTTTTGAAAATTTTATTTAAATAAATATTGATATTTTTTAGTTTTTATTGTCCTCCAGATAATTTCATCCTCAAGGTAATTCAATGTAAGTTATAGAATCTGTTTACACTTCTTTGTATTAGATGCAAATATTTGCTTAACTTTTCTGGGAAATGTAAATAGTCCTGTCAGGTTTATGCAAATTAAATATAATATCTAATTAGTTTTTAACATGTGTATAAAATTTTTTTTGTATGTTGAGCAAGACATTACTTATAACAAACAGTTATTAATATGACGTAGTGGTAATTTACTTAAAGCATTTTCTTCATAATTAATTTCTTAAAGTTTATTAATGTTTTTACAGTTAGGTAATCATCACGAAAATGAAACTTAAAATAGGCTTTATAATTAGGGTTTCTAATATTTTTGTAAATATTTTGGATGATTTGAAAAAGATTTTGCGTACAATGTACATAAGAATGTACTATTCGCATTTGAAGGGTAGATAGATGTAATCCGAAAAGAGCGAGCGATTTTATGCTTTATTAAGTGAACTGTTTGCATGCAAATGCCTGTAAATGCTTTTTTCTTAAGGTACTTCCTTAATCAAAAGTTGCAAAGACTCCAAAGGAAAAACTTCATATCGCATTCATTTCTGGAGGAAGTGCATTTAGTTTTAAGAATCACCTTATATCTATGAATACATCCTTGTTCTCAGAATTTGTGCCTTCAGCAGCTGAGTGATTGTTGTATCTCAACGTTTAAGTATAAGATTTTTTTAGTACAAAAATTTAAAATGATGTAATTGTAGATGTATACAATGATCTTGCTCAAGTTTTTACAACTGTTTTTATATTTTTTCATGAATACAGGGCCTCTCTCTAAGAAAAGAGTGTAGTTAGGGCATGTCCCGAGTGGCTCATCCACCTATTGGTTAGTCGGCGTATTCAAATTCTTCTTCTTTCCATGAAAATTCCTCAAATCTGCTTTTTAAAAAAACAAGCACTTATTTTAGAACTTTTATAATCACTTTAAGACAGAGGAGGAGCAAATGCATTTGAGAATATATTCACTACTGTCGAAATATCAGCGATGTCCCCAACAGGTTTTACGCAAACATGACATAATTGTATAAGACGAAAGCAATGAAGCAGCCTGAAATATTTTAAAGCAAATTACTGAAGTAAAGGCTTACAAACTTAAAAAGAGCATTTAAAGGGCTTTCTTTTCCGAGAAAAAAAAAACTTGATCGGCGTATAGTAACCAACACGCGATGACCAAATCTTTTTTTTAACGCTCAAATACTCTTCTGTCGAATTCACAAAGTTTAAATCCTTTTTCCAACAATGAACTCGTATAATGTTTTTAATGTGACCTAATATTAGGTGGGAGGTGGCTTTTATTTTGTTGAGGGCCATAAAATGTTAGCTTGCCTACTTAAGAGTTTCGTGACAATGAATCGAAAGATTCAACAATCGACTCTTCTAAAATTAGGCGATTTATTTAAAAGCAATTAAGAATTTGGAGGAACTGTTTCTGGCAGGAGAGAATCAAAATGAGATAGCCTGTGGTGACATATAAGATGTGTCCTAATGTCTTTTATTTAGATCCTTTGATTTCTTGGGTATCATTTCATAGTTTATGTAGTTATTGGCAAGCTAAATAGAGCATATTTAGGTGTTTGCAAAATAATTGCATGTTATTGCTATTTATGCTTTACTTACGTTGGTTTTCCTGTTTATTCCTCGAGCACAAAGGTTGTATCATTTCTTTTCATATTTAGGTGTGTTTAACAATAGAAGCATTGCCCGGGTCGTATTGTGAGGGAACTCTACAATTAAATTATAACACCTATCCGTACAGCAATTCAATCAGGGATCATTTCGTTTTTATAATTGAGAGTTTGATCTTACACAGCCATTAGACAGAAAATAAATTCCAAAGGGGGTTAGTTTTATTATTTTAATGGTAATTGCATTTTAACCATACTCATTGCTTCTTACATTTTTGATTGAGGTAAAAATTGTTTAAGGCAAAAGATGGTAGAAACCTCTCAAAGTTGTTTCTTGGAGCAAGGTGAGAGCAAAAATTACAGACACCTTCAACATAGTTTAGAAATTTCTTTTATGTTGTTTTGATTGATATTTTCTGAAGCTGAATATGATGAAGGGCACATGACAAACTGAAAAACCATTTAGTGTATGTAGCAGTGGCGCACCGAGGGGACCAAAAAAGTAGAAATATTGATTTTGCATTATAAATATTTTTATTCGTTCATCTCGCCCCCCCCATGCATTATAAATATTTTTATCCATTCCTCTCGGGCCCCCCCAAGAAAAAATCCTGGGTGCGCCACTGGTATGTAGTAAATACCTTTAAAACGGAAAATTTTGTTGAATATATTTTAAGTCTCTTAAATCCTAATTGTGCTTGTACAGCAATAAAAACTACTTAGTTATTTAATTTAGATTTTACATATCTTTGCATAAAAATTCATATTTAACATAAATAAGAGGACAGAATGTAATTTTTTGTTGATTAATTTAATTAAGAATGTGAAGATGTAGGTATTCATTGTTTGTTTATTTAAATTGTGTCAAGTTATGCAATTCTCTCGGTAAAAAGCCAATTTGATAAAAACGCAATCGGGTTTTTCTGATGCAAAATTGCAGTGGCAAGTTTGACTTCAATTGGCTACTACTGCTAATAAAATGAAACATGACATGAAATTATAACCTTTCTCAGAAAAGTCCCAGGACTGAGCTCGTATAATATGTATTCAACTTAGCAACTTATTGTCTTAGGTTGAGGCCGTCCGCACACGGAGCAACTCAAAAGAAACTGATAAACGACTCCAATCACAAACCAGTCCGTGATGAGTCGTAACCTATGTAATTGAATGGAGCCACGCACACGGCGCAACTGGTTACAAACCCGTCCGCAACGCGTTTGTAATCAGTCGCAGGCAACTCAACGTGTCGAGTCGCTAGCAACTTCAATCGCCAGTTTCTCTTGCGTTGTGCGTGTTATTACACAATCTATGTTACAGCCGCTCTTTTGACACAAGCTGCCAAATGACGTACACGAGTCACGTGACTTCTGCCTAGCGATGAAATGAAATTCTAACGTTTTTTGTTGTATGGAATATGTGCGCCCATATATACAGTCCATTTTTAAACGATTGATCAAAGACAATCTATTGTGACGATTTTTTAAAATAAATTAATTTCTGATAATAATTTAACTAAAAATAATGCCCGGAATAATGATGTTCTTCCTTCCATGACAGGTCGCAAACTATTGATTTGAATCACTTTTGAGTCGGCCCGTGTGCGGAGCCGCATCACTAACGAGTTTGCAACCGATAGGCAATTTCAGTCGCTAACCAGTTGAGTTTCCTTTGAGTCGCTCCGTGTGCGGACGGCCTAAGTAAAAGTAGTCCCCTCGTTTATCCATATACAGCTGCCACCGTTTTTGGATGTTATGGAAACAAGCAGAAAAATCTTCATCCGAGATGCTTCTCAGCACATCTGTCGCAGCCGTTTGTATTGCTGTAATATCTTTATGACCTTCCGCTTTCAAACGGTGACAGTTCGGGTGAATATGGAGGTTATGGTAGAGCAGGGATTCACTAAGAGTTTTCCCTAGATTAACGGAGAACTTTGTTAACACTCCGCTCGGAATCCGCTTCCACCACGTCACTCGTATAACTTCTAACCTAATGCACCAGCAAGCCGAACAGTGGGTTGCTAAGTACAGCCCTGCCACCCAGTGAGTTTACGTGGAAATACTTCCAATGGCAAGTCTATTCAAAACGCATATCAGGTGACTGAGTAACACACATTTATTGTGTTTGAATATCACAGGTAAAGAATTTAAAAATGTCCTGGAACTCACAGGGCCGCCCAGAGACTTTACGGGGCCTGGGGCAAACTTCTTTGGGGGCCCCAAGACTATTTTTCAAAAGACTATTTTGTAGTAAGAGAAATCTGATTAATCGAATAATTTTTTTTTTATTTTTTGGGGGGCCCCTATTTTCAGGAGATTATTATGAATTTTGAAGTACGGTACAAGTTTCAGAATTTTCTTTCGGAGGAAATCTAATAAATAAATTTTTTTTTTATTTTTTGGGACCTCTCCGGGCCTGGGGGAAAATGCCCCAGTTGCCCCCCCCCCCTCTGGGCGGCCCTGGGAACTCATCTGACAAAGGTTATAGTAGAAAGTATTTGAATATTTGAATTATGTGTTAAAATATTTTCCGAGCGCAAAACAGGAAAATACATATAATTTAATATAAGTATGAGTTATAAATATACAGTTGTCTCTTTCAGAACAGATATACTCACTGGTATACATATACTGTAATACTGGTATACATAAACTGCACACGAGTATGCTCAGAATCTGCATATTGAACAGAACACCATTTACAGCTAAAAGTAATTACGATAGAAAATAAAAAAAAGTTTACTCTGCACTGTTCCTTGTCACCAAAAAGACAATTTCGTTGTTCTATTATTGAACAAGAATTTCCTTTCTGTCTGCCCCTTAACTCTTTACACGTTGAACTTAAATTTATTTTGTGAAGCAGCGGATTTGCCTCACATAAATCTGAGCTGCAGTCCTTTCTTTTTATTTATTTCTTATTTCATACCAACTCCACCCCACCCCGACCCCCAGTTACTCTCAACTCCCCAGCACAGGAAAGTGCAGCACTTCTAAAAAAGGGGGGGGGGGAGTGTAAATAGTCGGATCACGTTGCAGTGTCCCAAGAAATCAGATTTTGGTGTTTGTTTATGGGAACGTTTTTCGTTCTTTAAAAGAGAAAGCGGCAGGAGGAAGAAAGATTTTTCGATTCATAATCTAGGGCAGAGATTTTCTGGGAAAGAGTGAATACCATTTCGGAGGACAATGTTTTTAAGTAATTTAGGTATATGTAAACAAGTACCTATACTTGTCTTAGATTAGTGATTCAGCTTTATATGGTTCGGAAACAATCTTTCGTAATTGAACATATTCTAGTATATTCAAGTGCTGAGATGTAAAGTACAAGATATCAGGGATATACAGGGGAAATGCAGCCGCCCCTGTCATAATCTAAACCAGAGGTGCGCAAAATATGTGTTGCGAAAATTATTAGAGTGGTTATTAGTTTGAAGTAAATTAGTGTCATGCAGAATTCTTTAATTCAAAAATTTGCTTTAAATATGCCAATAGTTTTGAAATCGTGCCCTTTTTCGATTTTAAATTTTGTTAATTTTTATCTTCGTGAAATACTTCGTGAAATATACTTCATATTTAAATATTAATATGCGGATGTCCCATATTAATATTTAAATATGAAGTTTTAGTCGCGTGAAATCGGCCAAAAACAAGTACAGAAGGTAAGCAAGACGATTTTTCCTCGTTATTATGCAAAGTAAATGCATACCCAAAATCTACAGTTCATTTATTTTTAAAATAGTTTGTCAAAATTGGCTTATTTCTTTTTTCGAATTGTGCTAAAATTTTCATTTTTGTTTAATTTGCTATTACCAAAAAACATTCATGGATGTAGAGTGATTTTTTTTTAATTTTTTATTTGAAGAAAGTGGATCACGGTCGAAAAAGTTTGCGCACCACTGATCTAAACCATTATTTCATTATTCTCTGCGATAAATTATGTCTCATAATGGGCTATAAAAACCAAGCAATGTATGTACTACATTGATGCATTTTGCTATTGCATAGAAATTTGCCTCGTTAGAATTAGATTTATATTATGCATAACACACTTAACAGAAGGTATAAAATTAGTTGATTCAAATTTCTGGCGTAAAATTAGCGGCAAATTTTTGAGGGCTGTAAGATTTTTCTATCATGATAATATTAGTGTTAAAAGTTAAATATTTTCAACTAGTAAATGAAATTTATGTATGGAAAGATGCATTTATCAGCAGAAAAAAAAACTGCTATGTCCGATCGGGAATAACAGTCTGTCTTAAGAAGCAAAGTTCCATGTGTTCTTTAACGTAAAATATACAATATTCTCTTTAAAGCGTATTTAAAACGTTATATTATATACCAATGTGTTCTTAATATAAAATGTTCGAAGAAAATAGTTTTTCAGTATAGGAAATTGCTCTTTGATGCCGAAGAGGCCAGAATGGACAATTTGCGTACCCTCAATTTTTTAATTGCTTGGGAACGGAAAAATATGACACAAAATTTTTAGTTATGGCAGTATAAAGGTTTTGTTATGGGTATGTATTCTATGAATTTGACATCACTTGTTTAGAGAAGTAATAATTAGGTCCTAAACATTATGCCTTTGAAGGGGAGGAACCCACATAAATTACTATGTTTACATGAAGTATGGAAGTATTAAATCAGGATAGGTAGACAATCTTTACTGCCTATATTCATTATAAGGGTAACAAATTCATACGCGCCTTAAAGCTTATTATGGGCTCTGATTGTTTTCTATGGTGAGTATGTGAAAGGTGGTTATACTGAAGTCCCATGAACTGTACTGCCAATTTTTTTTAAAGTAATCTTTCAGATTCCTTTCAGATCAAGATATACGATCAAGATATGAATCAAAATATGAATCAAGTATTCAACTTTCTAACATATGACCTATAAAACAGTGAATTTTATTTTCTCTGATAAATGAAAGGAAATTTTAAAAAAAATTTCCATCAACAAAGAAGAAATGGTTTAGATGGAAATTTTTTTTTTTGTAAAGAGCCCTGATCATAAAAAGTGATATATAATTTAATATGAAACTTTGATTTCCCTGAATAGTACCAGAAATTAATATTTAATTGTAAGTTGAACGGAATGGGAAACTAATATTAAATTCCATGCAATCGTGATACATTATACATTTATGAAACAGAAATATTTCTTACCATGTCCGAAACAGAACAAATTTTGAAACATGAATTACATTTAAACATTTTGAACTTCTGAAATCAAGAGATAAATAGCATAAACACGCTTCTTACATTTTAAAATTAGCACTAAATTCTTTATTTTTAACCTTGCTGGTTATGAAAGTTAAGTTTCAATTAAAACAATTATAAAACTAAATTAAGACTTGTAATAATTTTTTGTGAGTGAAACAACAGTTATAAATCGCCCAAGTTCATAAACTCTAATTTATCCTTCAAGCTTGAACATTGCCAAAAAAAAAAAAAATCTTAAATGTTTTAGTGTTGACGGTGGAACAAAAACATTTAGATTTGCCGCTCTTTTTATATCGCTTTCATTTCAAGTGTGAACTAATTTGTTTATTGAAACCCTTCAAGTGTTGAGGAGCAAGAAATCGAATCTGTTACAGTAATGAGCTTAAATCAGCTTTTCACTATAGTTTTAAACAATCTCGCACTATATTTCCCGATATCGCATTTTTTTTAGTATTTTCTATCCATTGTGCTCCAAAGAATATAGGCAATTTGTTAAAGGTAAATCAATTCTAAAGCTTTTATTGACTTGTTTGCTGCTGGAAGAGAGCCAAATTTTAAATAAAAAGTATTTAAAATTCATATTTTTATTTGATGGTATCTGGTATTAATGTAGTAAAGAAATATTTTTGACATGTAAAGATTTTTAGAACTGCTCTAGAATTTGTTCATCCTTTTATGTAATATTATTTTGGCTAAAGCTTTTATGGGGTAAACTATAACCTGATTTACCTATTTACGGATCAGCTGCTTTACTTGATTATTAAGTCTAGTATTTTTTCGACAGTGGTATCTTTTATTTGCTGCTGTTAAATAAGCGTTGAACACAATTGAAGAAATTTAAACGTTTAAATTAGTAACTGAGCATAAAACACATTGAATCAAGAAAGGTTCAGAAGACGCAAACTCTTATCTTAAATGCTAACTTCGAACAGTATATTTTGTAGCAATACATGCATCAGGCGAATTTTGAGCAACGTGATATAGAATGAAAAGTATTCGAAATAAATTGTGCATTAATTTGAATTGAAAATCAATTCCGTATTCAGATACATTCTTTATAAATAACATGTACATTTAAACAGAGCATACATTAATTTTAATACGCTACAGATGTTACACGATTGGATTTCAGTCTGTTTATAAATATAAACATATCAGAACCCATATTCTCGTACTGACCCATCAGATATATTGCTGTTAAAACTCTCGGGTTGTGAATACCAAGTAAAGCAACATCCACTTGTTTAAAAAACTGCAAATCTTAGTTTTCGTCTCTGACAGCCAATGATATGAGTAAAAGGAGATATCTCTTGATCCTAGAAATTAATCAAAATACCAGTCCCCTGCCATTTGAAAGATATATGATTTATAGTTCGGCAAATGTGCAATATTTATGGTGCAAAAAAAATATTCTAAGCAGACAGCCTGTATTGTTGACCTCAAAAGGAAAGGAAAAATATGAAACTTTTAGAGCTAGTCATGACTTGACACTGCAATGAAAACTGCAGTGCCGTTGGAAAATTCCATGGTACAAAATTGGCCCTGACAGTTAGTCGTTATAACCTCCTGTGGTAGAAGAATAGTTTAAATTTTCCTTTGGACGGTCATTGTTACCATGTAGCCATAGGGATATTTTCATAGGGCCTTGGAAATATCCCTTCCTTGAGCCATAGGGCTCAAGTCAGAGTCGTAGCTTCAAAAGCAATGCATTATAAAAGCAGCTTGTCAAGTATTTTCTCAAAAATTGGTGTAAGGTTAAACCTTCTAATTAGAGAAGTAAATTGTGTTACTTCTCTGGTTTTATGAGTAAGCTGTTAATTGCGGATTAGCAAAAAGTAATATGTAAACTGTGCGACTTCAGTTCACGGCAAGTGAACTCTATTTGCTACTAACAAATGCAACTCGCAAGCAAAAGGAAATATCATCTTAATCCCTAACTGTACACCGAACCTAATTTTGTTTACTTTGTCTGGTTCAGTTTATTCCAAATCTAAAATCTAGAACTGCATCGTCAACGAGCTCATCTGAGTTAACGTCAGTGTCGTAGAATATGCTTGTAATCAATTTCCTCAATCCTGTTTCATTTGTCGTTACTGAATCTTCCGCTTGTCAAATATTTAAAGACGTAAGGAGCAAAGCTAAAAGATAATCAGCAAGCTGTGCAAAAATATATTACATAAGCTGTTTTTCTGTGCTTAAAAGTTAATCTGTGATTCAACGATATAGCATATTATTGGTGTGTACAGTACATAATGGCCATTTTAGACTGCATTATATCAACATGATGAACAATAATCCATAAAAATCAAATGTTCGTAAGTTATTATGCATATGTTAACTATATATGGCATTCTTTAATCTTAAAAACGACAAGCACATCTTCTCATAGACACAACACTGTAATTCTTTAGACTTCAATCTCTTTTATTTTAAAACTGTTACAAACAATTAAGCAAAATTCATTTAATTAACGAAATTAGATTTTAAACAAAAGGAATTATAATTGTTGAAAGAATTTATCTTTGAATTAATTATACTAATTCATCATTTTTAAATTCTGGCTTTGATTTATGTATTGAAAAAATCTTCTCAATCAACCTGTTTTAAACGCTAATTTATTTTTTAAACATGCATTCATATTATTCCAACATTATGAAAAGCCGTTAGAATCAAATATGCATTTTAATTTTCAAATGTTTCATTCCCTTTTTTTTTTTTGTAGGAACGAATAAAAAAATAACAATTTGTATGTTTCACATAAATTTAAAATGATTTCATGACATTTTTAAATGAATTACATTCCATCTCACTTATTTTTCTTCGAGATTCGTTATCTTTATATAAAAAAATAATACCTGAATCCACTTCTAATTAATATATATTTAAGCTGAATTAATAAAAATTTCAATGATTACTAATTAATGTCCGCGTCACTGGAAACTGTTGAAGTTATTGCTTCGCAGAAATTAATTACAATTTTCTTCCGACAGCATAAAAAAAAGTGGAGACATAAAAAATTGTCATAAAAAAAAATAGAGCTCTGTTGTAGCAAAAGAAAAAAATAGTTTAATCTTTCTTAAGACTTTTTTTTCTTTCATTACACATTTCCCTCATTTTGCATAACGTTGAAATCAAAAGTGTCGACAGGGGACCATTTTTTCTACCCAATCCCACCCATGTCTCCCATTAAAAACTCGAATTTCTGTTATTTTCGAGCAGTTACTTTCGATTACTGAACATTCCAGAGGAAAATTTTTTTTCCTATCTCCCCTGCCGAAGCTTTTGACTAATTAGGATTAATTAATACGTCGTCGCCCGTACTTCAGTGTCAACTCTTCCGTTTCCAATCCATTAAAGACCATTAGCGTATTAGAAAATACAATTTTCGCCCTCCCCACCCTACGCATATTTATAAGAAAAAAAACGTCACTGCTAGTATAAAACCTCGCTGTAAAACCTGATAAGGAGAAGTGCACGGTGGAGAAAGAAAAAAAAAATCGAGACAGTAGGGGGGAGGGAATAAAGCAACTGTCTCCTCTGGTACTGCTTGCTCACGTTGGACAATCTAGAGGAGGAAAAAAAGGCTGTTTTTAAATTAAAGTGGCATCCAAAAATAAATTAGCTCTCCTTTTTTGTCTTCACCTATCTCTTTTATGTCCTCAGTGCGAGAGGCGTCATTTTTTAACAGCGTTTTTTACTGCCTGCCCTCCCCCCCCCCTTTTTTTCCTTTCGTCCCCTTTCGTACTCATTTGTAGTGGACGGTTCTGAAAGGTTTGCCACGCTTAGTACAGGTTCGCTTGCTTTGGCGAATTTAATTACTCTTGTTGGAGAGGAATTAAGGTTGAAGTAATCAGTCCTTGAAAAAGATAGACAGGTATGCAGCCAAAGAAAATATATGACGTCAGCTTCAAACTTGCAGCTGTAACTGCACTTTAAATGGTACATGCTCGTGATCGTGGATACGTGTCTCGAAATTTTTTTTTCGGCTCTACTTCTAATGGGGAATTTCAGAATTTCAAGTATGGCAACAAACGAAAATTTTTAGGAAAAAAATAAAATAAAATTTCAAGGTTTTTGAATAGGTTTTGGATCATTCTTATTTCGTGAAATCATTCTGATCACGAATTATAACATCCAAAGTTTACTATAATAGTGCCGGACGATGTCCATATAGCTCAGGTGTTAGTCTCGGGTTCAAGTCCCTCTGTTGCCGTGGGTGTTCGTGGTGATCCGGAATCAGCTTTAAGCAGTAAGTGTCGGTCAATTTAGCTGCCGTGTCACAAAATAGGATTGTACTGCTGTAATCATGTGATCCCTTAGAATGATTAAAAAATCTCTCCAGGTTAAAGGATATCTGACATGCTTGTAAGTCGAAACAATCACTTTGGGTCCCCGAAAGTAATTTCCTGTTTGAGAAAATCACGTGTTACACACATATATATATATATATATATATATATGACATGGTGTCTTATGTCACGTTGCTCCCTCTAAACTTACTCCCTACTAATTACTAAAATGCAGTCAGTGAACGTAGACCTGTGGTAAATAATTACAATTAAAATACACCTAAGAGTTTATTTCCGAATGTTAATCTACCTCAATTCAATCCATGCTAATTATCTGCCAAGCCATCATCTCAATCCTCGCGATGCGTGACCAGCCACGATCGAAATCAATCCCTCTCTAATTTAAAAACCCTTTGTTTCAAACCTTCTAATGCCATTGCTCATGTGCTCATGACGTTGCAACGAACATGAGGCTGGGGTGGAGTTAAGTTTGAAACTATATTTAGATTCTCTCAATGGTTCTTCCAACCTCGTGAATTAAGTTCAATTCTAAAAACGGGAATTCCCCTCCCGCAGTGCATCTCGCAATACGACAAATAGTGATATTTAATGTTAGAGATTAGATTATTCTGAACCCCCCCCGTAAATTGTTTATTATTCTTTTTCTGATTAATTCTTAACTCCTCAAATTCTTAACATATATATAATCATGTGGCGTAACACAATTGAATATATGTAGATTCGTAAGGGAGATTTTATTAAATTTAGACATCCAGTGTTACCTTCAGTATTTAGGAACTGTTATTCTTTGAAAAACCTTGAAAGAGATGCTTTTGTTTTGAATGTGTCACTTTCATTTTAGTTAATTTGACTGATTAAAAGTAAAAGCTATATTTCTTTAAGTCAGAAACAAGACATTAGTGTGATCAAATTTAAAATGACGTTAGGAAAGCAAAATTATTTTTTCTACTTTACTCATCAACCTTAGTCAGAGCCTCATCTCGAATGAATGTCACCTACAACTATTGCTCCCTTCTCTTATGTGTCTTTTATACGCATTTGAATATCATTATGTTAGCGATTTTCAAAACATGCAGGGTTTAAGCTTTTTGGAGTTCGTTGCAGCTTCAAGCTTCATTGCAGTATTTTTCTCGTATAATATTTACGTATACTTTTTCCACTTCAGAAGCGTGATAAATCTACGTTAAGAACATGTGTAGAAACGGAATATTATAATTCAGCGCGGTGTGTGGTCGAAAGACGGCCAAGAACAAAACACTTACAAAAACTTCAGAGGCAAAATAAATAAAGGCTTGTTCACTAAGAGGACGTAAAAGAAAAGCTGTCTGCCTGGCCATTGATAGAGATCAAAAGACTATAAATATTGCATGATAGATGGACGTTCTTTTGTGGCCTACAATAATGGTGCATATACATTGGTGCAGAGTTCTCTGTCTGTGCCTTGGGGAATCCAGCGATTTATGTTCACTCTGTACTCTGTACTATGTGTGGATCGCCTCCTCTGGCGGTCCATCAAAGAAAGGGCGGGGGGTCAGCGGGTCAAATGGTATCGAGCGGGGTCGGGGGAGACACCAGATCACAGAAACCTTGGGGGCGGGAATGGGGGTGGTTCTAAATACCGTGTCTAATGTTACCGTGACTAATGTGATGACAGGAGTCGGGGGTCTGCAGGCAGAGAACTCTGCACCAATCTATATGCGCTATAAAACTTTCAGCAGATAAGGGTCAAAGTTGTATTTCAAATGAAAATTATGGTGGGTAGGTACTTCGTAGACTATGAACAGGAGCAGTATAATAACGGAACGATTGGGGCAAGAACTGCTGAGAGAAAAACAGCCCAGTGCCCAATGAGAGAAAAAGGGGCGGGCCAAAATGGCCCCGTAAACGGACAACAGCCCCTCCAAGAATAAAAAACGAGAAGAGGTCCACATTTCGCTGGCTGTTTCCTAGAGCTCGTACGATAGAGAGTCCCGACTGCCTCGGAGTCTAGCGGTAGTGCCGGTTACCCGCCATGATGATCCTGTATATGACTTGATTTGTCCTGTATATGACCCTTTTTCATCGCTGTGTTCTAAAGCAGTAGTAAGTGCCTCCCGATAGACTCAAAAAATAATTTGACCATATATATTACCTCTTCTTCTGATTCCTCATGTGTTAAATGTTAATATGCAGGGGAATATTATTTTGTTATTAATTACACTTTAAATGAGATTTGAGCTTTGTCAAATAAATATATGATAAAGGCCAATTCTCTGTATTTCCTTGCTTGACCCAACACATGCACGCATCCATTGTTTTAAGGTTATTTAATAACCTACAACATGCTCGAACCATAAGGTATGGACAATCAGGCTCCAAATACGTGCTTGCAATCATATTACGGAATTCTAAACTTTCTTGATTTGTCCACCTCTACTTTAATTGAATTGAGATTATTCATTTGTCTAACAATAAACTTTAACTTATTATTTCACCTTTAACAACTTGATTAAAGTCCCATTAACTTCAAGCTGTCTCAACTTCTTTTAATATATAACTCAACGTAACATTTTGGGAATTTTCAATAAATATATTATTATTACTTTATTATTGACACCCGGTGGCGTAGTGGTTAAAAGCTTCAAGCTTCCACAACACAGGTCCAGGGTTTGATCCTGCAATTGGGCAAGGTCGACTCAGCCTTTTTTCCCTTGAGTGGGTCGATAAAATGAGGACCAAGCATGCTTGGGAACTAACTCTGAGGTCCCGCGTCAGGGTGACCACCTAACCGAGACATATGCTGTATGGCACCCCAAGCCCATGGTCACGAAAGCAGAAATCGGCACCACCGGCCCTGAACCATATTTGGACTGTTGTTCCATGAGTTTAAGTTACTTTAGTTTATTATTATTGTAGATCATTCTTCGTTTGTAAAATAAATTTGTTAATGTTTGAACTGAACACCAGTAAGAAAGTCTGCATTTTATAATGTCTATGTGTATAAATCTAAAGAATTGTAAAAGTGAAGATTAATTGAATGCCTAATTTTGTTTGAGTATGACTGAAGTTTAAATCTGCCTATATATATATATATTTCAAATTTACGATTAGTTAACACTAAACCTACAAATCCAATCAAACTGACTGGCTTTAATATTGGTCTAGATCTGGTCTTTAAAATAGATTTATCTTAATTTTCTGCAGTTCTTTAACGAAACTAGTATCGAAACGATCGTAAAAATTAGAATAATAGAACCTTAGTTTTTTGCAAAATAATACTAAAGTCTGCTATTTGTAAAATAGATCATATTTAGATAAAACTAATACAATTAAAGTTTCCAGTGCAGCTCGTTGTTAACAAAGACTCCTCCTTTTTGCTAAGTACATATATGTTACTCTTTGAAATGACACTATCCTTTACAGTATCTATTAATATGAATGCATGTGAAATTGTTCAGATTATCGTTTCCGACATTTTATTATACTCAAGTGCGTCTGTAAATGTTACTTTACCTTTAAATAACTGTTGCGGAAAAAAGCAAACATTAAAAGGCCAAAGTTACCTAAAAATATTTTTTTTCTGCACAGCATATATTTTATCTTAAAAATGTGTCCAAAATTTTTGTAAGTTACATGAAGAGAATTTCAGATAAGAACATTTCAAATCTGTTAAAATGTAAAACGTTTTTAAATATAACAAAATATTTTTAAACCTTATTCTGTGGTAGATATTTAAGATTATTCAAATATTTTATTGTTGCTATTTTCGATGGGTAGAAATTGCAGTATTTTTATCCTGGGTTGATAAAGAATTACATGAGAAAAATGTAAAGAATACTGAATATTTATCAACGTTTAATATTGAAAAGTTTTTAAACCCTGAAGAACTGGAGGATCGCTTTCTAAGAATTCAGCAATTTTTTCCCCAAAACTTCAATCAGTTTCGAATTGAAAACAAAAAGTATCTTATCCTCGTATATGTTACGTTCTTACTCTCCAAGAACTTTTTAAGATCTAAATTCATAGAAAAAAAAAATTATTAGTATTAAAAGCAATTAGACAGTTAAGTATACATACTCCAATTCATAACGAATATTTTCTTAATTCTAGATAAGTTATACAAAAAACTTTACATGGATTGTATGATACAATTGGACTAAGAAAAATTCATTAAACTGTCAAATTATGCTAAAAATGAATTTGAATCATGCAAGCCATGTCGCGACAAAACTGGACTTTATTGCTGAACTTAGGAAGCTGAGACTTCTAATATAAGAACTATAAAACGTCTGCAATTCTCTTTTTTTTTCAATTTTTGTACTACCTTTTAAATTAATTTACTATGAACTTCTGAACTTCTTTTCTGAAACGACTAAAATATGACCGATTTCAATTATTGCAGTTACCTAATCTCAACTTTGGTCATCAGAGAAATTTTATTTTATCTTTAATGATAACCCTACTAGTGATAACCCTACTAGATCTGATGATAGATTCATACTCTGAAATAGGTATTTGGATCAGTTTGAAGCATGTGTCTTCAACTGCCTTACTGATGTCCAGATTTTTGGCTTTACTTGGTTAACATATGATTGGTGAACATTGTGATAGACATATTTTCTTTTATCAATTGAGTTTAACTTCAACAGAATTATCCATATAAGCTCCTTAATATGAAATGTTTAACGTCAAGGATTAACTTCGTGAAGATAGTAATAATTCAGCTCAGATCCAGCTACAGGTGGGAAAATCCATAGTTCGAGTCACGGTCCTGCAAAATGATGCTATAGTGGTGCATGACAGTTAGATAAAAGACTGATCTGCAGTGAAAATGATAAAACCATGGTAAACATTTGAGAATCGTCAAAAGACAGAAGTGTAGCTTTATTTGGCCATTGACCTATATCGTTGTGTCAATAAAAAAGGGGAATATGCAAGAAAAGATGTTCAAACTAAGTCATTTTCATAAGGTCAGGATAGATCAACAATTCTTCGGTAAAATCCGTGGGTCGAGACAAGACCTTAACAGAGAGTTATAACTTCTTATAATAGGGATTCCATTTTTTGTAAATAAATGCGTAATAAACACACATTAGGTAACATTATTATTTATGTTGTTAATCTGCCTAAGATGTTTAACTTTGAAAAGCTGTAGATGGAGTTGATGTTTTGTTTTATCTAAAATAATACTTAGTTTTAAGAAACGTCCAAGACCAAACCTTTTATGATCTTTCAGACGTAACACAGTCAGTTTTGAATAAACACAATGAAGGCGTTACTTAAAGGAGTCATATATCAGACTCCGTATGGTCATGCTCGCTAAACCAAAATTAAGCCATTTATTTCGCCATTGGCGCCCTTTAATTGCACCAAGCAACCCTGTAAAGCCTCGTCAGAAAAGGCTAAAAAAAGTATTTTTTAACGCGACCGGCATCACTTTAACGTGGGGGAAGAAGCTTTAAAAAAACCGGAGCACGTTAGAAAAAACATGCAAAAAAATTGTCAAGTTGGATGGGCAAGAAGCAAATGAAAATTCTAGAAATAAATGGAGAAAAAATTACAAAGTGATGACGGTGGAAACGGAGAGAAAAAAAACGCAATTGAAATGAAAATTTCGCCTTTTCCTCTCCATGTTTGTCTTTTTTAATTTGGTTCCTTCCACAAACATAGTTTACGACATAGTGTAACTGAACCCACAAAAAAAAATTTAACTCATTCGTGATCTCGCCGAATCAAAAACACTTTGAAAAAATTACATTTTGGGCTGCTTTTTAAATGACTTTAGGTGATCTTTGTGCTTCTATTTTTTTGAAGTAAAAAAAGATTTCTTTGTGAAAGACTGCTTTAAAAATGTTTCTTTGATGTTGGAATACTTTGAGTCAAAAACTTCCGATTAAGTAAATAATAATCAGCTATTGTAAATATGGAGATTACGTTCAAACAGGGGAAATGAGATGTTTTAGCAAAAAAGAAGCACTAAACGACGGGGCATCAGGTCGTTAAATTTAATGTTTCTCTGTTTTTTGCCCTGCATTCCCTGAATCAGGTGCATAGATACATTTATTTTTGTCGATATTTCTTTCCCTGATGTGAACGCAATCACGCATCGTAACACAGTCATAATTTTCAGACAGAAGTCGGTTTGTACAGCTTTGTTAAAATCGCACAAAAAACGTACTGTACGAACAGATAAAATGAATAATTTTGAATATGTTTTAATGCATCTGCTGGACAAAAAGTCATATTTTGTTTGCAGCATACAAGGACTAGTCAAGTTATTTGTTTACATAGAAAGGACACTGTTATTTCAATGAATTTTGAGTCGTATACTTATTCCATATGCAAATGTTGATCAAATAAAAGTCAGCCGTAGTTAACGTAGGAATGAAATGAGGTGGCCGGGTGTAATCGGAAAGGAATATGTTGTCTGGCTTCCTTGAACAGACACAAATTAAAATTCAGCAATTACGTGACACTGAAATTCTGCTCATTAATATCACCTGTATATGGTATAAGTTTGTTTAAGGGATAAAATAAATGCAAATAAAGAAAATTAGAAGGTAGTAATTCCCTTTCTGACTGCTAAAGGAGTGAAAGTCGGAAATTCATACATGTAGAATCAATATGTACGGAAATAGCCGCATTTATTTGTCTTGCGTGACGAGTTAGGACAAGAAATTCCACGGATACGAACGGATGGTGGCCGAATGGCTAGGTACTGGCGTTCGTTCCAGATACTGTGGGTTCACGTCCCATTGTTAGCGAGGATGATTGTAGCCATCAGGAATCGGCTTTAGACTGTAGTTCTCGATCTTTTTAACCCTTGAGTAGCAAAAGATGACCACAGCAATCTGATCAAACCAACCAGAATGAGAACGTCATGTCAAGAAGTCTTGTTTCAGGGATAAGCAAACCGAATGTTCACCAACACATACCATTTTGCAAGTCTCATGCAGGGAAATATGAATAACCTTGTATACCATGACGGATAAAACATGCATAGGTTTTGGTAGTGTTCAAAACACTGTCAGAAAACAGTTTATATAGAAAAAAATTGCACCCTGTCGGTCTTTTATCACTTGACACCCCATCGAAAAGAACATCAAGCGTGTCTGGCATTGGACTTTTCATCCTATTTATGCAAAGTAAAGGAAATTTTCTTAACTTAAAATGCTACTTGGGACGAAATATGGAGTGTTCACTTCCAAACGGTAAGTAAATTTGAAAGCTGCTAGTGGAAGCATTCGAATTCTCCTCGCGTTGAATAGTATGGGGAAAACACTTTTCGGAAGCAAGAGCGTTAGACTCCCAAAGAATTCTTGCATAATGGAGCTGATTGCCTACAGTCGTAGCTGGAGAAGTTTGTTAATAGTTATGGAAGTTCTTTTTTATTTCCAGTGGCAAGAATTACAGGACAACAGATATCAAAAAGACAAAAATACAAGGACAATCTAGAAAAATGACATCAGTTAATCTATCAACTTATGTATGGCAATCCAATAGCACTCCCATAAAAAAAACGGGAGGTAGAGCAGGACAAGAAGCAAGGAAGCATGTCCATTTCTTCCTGGTTATCACACAGGAGACAAAGAAGGTCGAGAGCTAAGTTAATTCTGTGGAGGTGCTTGCAGAGGCAATCATGGCCAGAGAAAAAGCAGTAGCATTGTCACAGATTTACCTTTAGGCCACTCAGGATTATCATGGACATACTAGGGCTTGTGACCGCTTCTAGCAGCAACAACTTGTGAGAAGGAACACTTGAGGGTCTTTTTGACTATCGTTTTGATGGAATGGTAGGCAAAATCCTGGTTGTTTATCTGTAAAACAGAAGCCCCCTTTCTCGCTAGGAAGTCAGCAGCCTCGTTTCCCTCGATTTCGAAGTGGGCCGGGATCCACTGCAAGACAACTGTTTTATTATCACTCGACAACCGTTCCAGAAGGTTATCACAGTCAACAATATCTTTGGATCGAGAGAAACATGGGGAGTCAATAGCCTGAAGAGCTGCTCTTGAATCTGAGAGAATCACCACTCTATAATTATGGAAGTTACCACTGAAGAAATTGTTCATTTCTTATTATACACCTTTTTGCTCCATTTCAGTCGATCATTTGTTATATTTCACTACAAACTAATTCCGTATCCCAGCTGTCATTGGTTAATTTTTTTAATAAATTACTTTATCTATATTACACTATATCTCAGGCTCGAAGTTGCCTTGAAGTAGCAAGCCGGCTTTCGGTGCTGAGGGTGCTCGGATCAAATCCCAACGAGGGCCATTAAATACCTCAGTGTCTAGGCCTGATATGGTCACGTTAAATTTGGAGACCGGGAAGTCCCTGTATGAGTTCAGAGAGGGTGGAAGAGGGTACGATCCCCCCAGATGTCGCCCCTGGGGATACTCGATTAAAATTGATGTGGTGACTAACTAAGACGGATCTGACCCTTGTGGTAGTATATAAACCGGAGCAAAATTCAACCCGAAGCCTATATGGAGCTGGTCTGGAACGTCCACCCAAGGAGCATTTGAAACATCAACAACACTAAATTTCTGCTTGTTTGTTAATATTTCAATACAGAAAAAAAGGAGAAAAATAGCACCATGCTCATAAAAATATCACTCTGGAGAAGAAACATAAGTATACATAAATTCGTACTTCGAATTACCAAGTTATTGTTATTATTTAAACTAAAGTTGTAATTATGAAGATATCATTATGATGTTGGTACTACGTGGTCAAAATTGTCTATTATCTGTAAAGCAAAGCTTGAGAGAAATCCCCACCTTCCAAAATAGCAACACAATAACTGAAGGAACTAAAGTCTCTTTTTATCCCATTTCTTCTTTCACATAATACTAATTGAATTTAGATCTCATATGGTATAATTTCAAATGTAACTACTAACATCCTTCGGCTGAACACTTAACTTTGTAATTTCGGTAGAACTGCTTTACGACGGTTTACCCAAATATGTCATCTAAAAACCTTCTTTGTCGCTTTCTGAGAACTTGCTTCTTAAGTTATGAGAAATAATCAACTCCAATATTTGAATTTTTATTATGACAAATTAAGGAAAATAGCTTAAACTCAAAAGGAACTTTCATTGTGATTCAGTATCGAAGTTAGACTGAATTCTTCATGACATTTGAATTATAGGAGACCCAGAGGGTTACGGGAAGTCCAGTTAATAAATAAAATAACTTAAGTAAGTTAAAATAAGGTTTGGGGTCTTGTCGAGGCGTCTTTTGGTAGTCAATGGCAGCGAGTGATGCTGAGAAAACAATTTCAAAGAAAGATGTGTAGAAGATGCAAAAATATCAAGTTTACGAAATCTGTAAGAACAGACTGGAGAGTTCATTCAAAGTTGTATTTCCCACGAGGACCTAGACAGTATTTATGTATAATATTATGTTGGATATAGATTTATAAATGCATTGAGAACAGACAGGCATAATTTAACGTTTATTGTGTTTTATCAATAACATATTATGCACTCGTAATGTTTACAGTATATCTGAGAGAAAATGAATAATTTTTCAGAATGCAATATGCGAGGTACTGCTTTAAAGAACACATTTTTTACTCTTCAGTCAATAATGGGAGTTTATACATCTAGTAAATCAGGATAAATATGGATACGAGTTTACGAATTATTTTTTTTTTCAAGTGATTCATTGTCCTGAATCAAAAGCAAGCAAAAATATGAATTTTGAAAATTTTCTGAAAAGATTTTCTAATGAAATCCCGCAGAAAATTTCCCCTCATCATCACAAAGAGAATCCTTTCCTGTGTTCTTCAAACTGTTGTTCCAGAATGAATATTTCCGAACTATTCTTAAAATGAAGACCGTTTAATGTTCCCTGACAATTGCAAAGTTTCAGCTCCTTTGTCCTTGGTTAGAATATTTGTTCAATAGAGTGTTTGTTCTCCAGAAGCAGCGTGTAGTGGACCTAATTAATTGCGATCCTCCGAGCTCCCAACTTTTGCCTGTTCTCCATCCATAAATATCTTATTCCATTTCCATTATGCAGGGGAACGAAGGGGTTTCGAATTGGATGTAAGCATGAGATATTTTAATTGCTACGAAGTAGACAGAAGTTCTGGGCACTCGTAGAGTTAGAATGGTAGCATGCTGGACTCATTATTTTTGTTCATTTATTTTATATATTTAGAGTGTCCTCGCATTCGAATAGATTTGAGAAATTCAAAGTGTTTTGAATTCAATTGTGTTTCGTTGGATCAGATGCCAAGAAGGCTGTTTATATTTTAGCAAACCGAATGGTACAAAAATTACCTGAAGCTGTCTGTATTCCTTAAAGTATTTTAAATGTTACTGAATGTGGTAGAAATTCTCTTCATACGAATCCAATTAAATGTTAAATAATATCTGTATTTTTTACTTTTTCGATACTCCGAAGTTTTATTCATATTTGAAATTTTATAAATGGAATGTAGGAGAAAATGACATGGGACTTAAAAACTAGTTACTTGGAAATAAGTTAAGTATAAGGTATGCACTTAAGCATATATTTTAAAAATTGGCTTGGTAGTTTAAAATTTATACCATAATTGTGTGAATTCTTTTAACCTTAGTTTAAAGTTGCACATTTTTCAATGTATCAATCTCTTACAGTTACACAGTTTGACCCTATTCAATTTCAATTACATATCAGTTTAAATTTATATCTGATGCATTCATTTTAGTTTCATATCTGACTTGAAACAATTCTTTTTTGTGGAGTTTCAAAGTTCAAATTTCCTTTTCCCTCGAAAAGTTTCAAGGGATATAATAAAGTTTAAAGGACATCAGTAACTCAAGTTTATTGTATACAAATTTTATTCCAAATACATAGAAACCTGTTAAATGCTATGAATATTTCTTCCAGGAAGAAGGAAATTTTTGAAATAAAACAAGATGGTAAGAGTAGTCTGAAGTTACATTACTGTTAGTTCTATGGAAACAAAAAGGAATTCTAACACAATACTTTAATTATGCTTAACTTTAAAATCTTACTTACTTTTCTCTTTCAAAAAAAAAATAATAAGAACTAGATGCATTTAAAGTGTTCGAATGAAATTAGCTATTTACTATTCCTTTTCGACAAATGAATTTCCTTTTTTCAATATTGTTGTACTGGATTTTTTTGCATACGAAGTAAAATATATTCTTCGCAGCAAAACCTCTAGTAATTCTATAAATTAAATTTTTTCTTAAATTCTAAGTAAATGTATATTTCGATTAAAAGGAAAATAATGATTTCAGATCTTTAGAATTGCACTGGCTAAAAAATTTAAATGGACAATTCACCCCTATTAGAATTGAAGCAATTTTTCTATAAAAATTTTCAACCATTATAATAAAAATTCTAATATTTTCAATGTGTTCCTAGAAAAGTTTTCTTAAATAAGCGGAAAAACATTATACAAAAATATTACTTTATATATATATATATATATATATATATATATATTGTTTACTGTTAACAATTCGTTCAAATTATTTAACTGTATGCTTTGCAAATGAAATAGTTAATAACTGTAGAATCGATATCATTTATTTTATAAACTGTACCTGGAAAGCTTATTGTGGCAAGTTCTATATAGCTATTTAAAATAAATGTCCAACAAACAAGATGCAGCAGTAGAAGTTCAAAGATATATTGTCTAATAGCAATAAAAAAAAATTTCCTCGAAGCACCTTCATTAGTTGAAATAATAAGTGATATTTTTTTGCGTTTGTTCATTACTTAAATATATTTCAAGGATTAAACATTTTCCAGAGACTAGGTAGAATGAGATCTGGGCTTTTAAGTCAATTTGATCGGGGGTGTTGCAATTCAATGACCGAGTGTTTAAAATATAAAGTATTTTAATCAGCTAATTTTTTATGGGAATATTACATGATGATTGCAATGACAAACATAATTTTAAAAATGTTAAGTACTTATGAAAATAAGATAATAGATTTTGTGGAATTTATTCAAAAACTTTTTATTTAATTACGATTTTATATTAATAGGAAAGTAATGGGGAAATTAATAAAAATGGGAATATCATTTTTGTAAGCAAGATTCCAAAGGTTAATTGTTCACATCCATGACTTGGTTGTATATATTTCGAATATATTTTGAATTTTTACATGTATTTTTGAAATAACTAGCAAGGGATAAATATTCAATGCATTTCTATAAAAGAGTCAGAAAAAGTATAACTATCAGTATAAATTATCTTAAAGATCTGCTGACGTCATAAATTGGAATATAATCGGGTATTTCAATACCAGATTTATTTATCATGTAATAATACTTAAGAAATCTCAACTATGATTAGTGATAAAAACTTTTTGATTATTATGTTGTTGGAACTTTATGATAAATGTAACTACTCTTCAAAAATATTAAAAATTTAAGATACTTATATTTTACAGTAATCTAGATATTTTAAGAAAATAACATGACAATTTCCGCAGATCAGTTATTTTTATTATTTTATTCGTACTGGACCATTTTTTAACTTCTGCATTTCCATTCTCACAGTGTTGTTTACACACTGAACATAATGATTGCATAACACTGAACATAATGAATTTTTATAGGTACCTAATAGATGGTTAAACCCTCACTTTAATCTTCTTAATATTGCATACAATAAAGATTTTTAACGTAGGATTACGTACTTCCATATCGGTCGTCCGGAAAGCAAAATTTCAGATGTCCTGTGTCGCGAGTTATAGTTTTGACAGTCTGTATCGCTTGGGCAAGCAGTAAACAGTTAAGCAGAAAAGTACCAAGATGCTTCAAAATTTTAACATATATATATATATATATATATATATAGTACATACGTACATATATACATACAAAAGAGGCAAACAATGATAAGTAATCCTACCTTAATTACCCGCGGTAGTTTCGTTAGAAGAGGAAACCTGAATTTTATTTTTTCCGTTGACTTATGTAATAATTGATTTTATTGATGTTAACCGATAAAAGAATCATGTAAAAATTCTATGGTAGTGTAATTTCATAATATAAAAACTTAATGTGATTCGCAGCAGTTAGCAAAATTTTTTATGGAGATAAATTTTCCTTTTCTGATCTAATAGGACATATGCGACAGTTTTATAAAACGATAAGAGATTAAAGTACTTAATTAAATTTTCTGCTACGGAAAGGGGAAAATATATGTTACGATGTGCAATTTGTAACCAAATGCTTTCACCGACATTCAATCCACTGATCAAAGTGTTTGTGACGAAATCTCATGCATTTATTCTATGTGACTTTTGATATGTGCAACACGTTCCGCTTTTGAACTGAGTTTAACTGCAGATATGATTGCTTTGCCCCACTCACGTCTTCCTTTTAGGAATGGGAAAATATATCTGAAGGAATTGGAAATTTGAGTATTGGCATTTTCTGTTTTCTTAGAAGTGACCAGAAAGCAATGTCTCTGATGTAACAAACTTTTGCTCTTTGCATACCTCTGTGCTCATAGTTAACCCATGATAGTTATTTTATGAATATGAATAAGAATTTTATTTAACAAAGTTAGTATTTTCATAAGTAATAAATATTTTTAAATTTATTTTTTAAAGAATGAAGCAATTTAATTGTAAATTCATTCATTAACTGTTTTTGCTTTTTTTTTTGGGGGGGGGGGGTTGTGAATATTGTCTTAACCAGCATAAAATACTTTCTCCAAATAGCAATAAATTTGCCTTTTATAGTTATTTTTTAGTATTTTTTGAATAATGTAATTTTATTCAAACATTTCTTCAATAATTTCAATTTTAGGAAGGCACTCTGATAAATTTGTTATGTTAATGCAGAATTAGGAAATCGGCAAGAAATATATTCTGTTTGTACACAATTATTGTTGGCTACTTGTCTCTTTAAACATGCTGCGAAAATTGCGGAAAATTCCTCTTTATTCATGAATTGCTAGCATTATATATATGTCGATTATTCACAAAGTTTGTTACACAATTTTGTCTAACTACGAGGTTATGAGTTAAAATATTTGAGCATTGTTTGCATTATTAGGTTCAATCTAAAAACTTTACTTACCACTTATGAATTATGAATTTTTTGTCGTAAAATATTTTATTTGTAGCATTTTTTAAATAAATTATTGGCAAATATCTTTTTCTAAAATTTTACAGTATTATATATGCTGAATATCAATAATATATTTCTATGAAAACCTGAAGACCTTATATGCTTGAAGAATTGCGAAATTTGGATGAGAATAATTTTCTATCATTTTACATTTATTTTATACAACTTTTCTCTTTAAATACATAATTTTTTGGAAAAGCTTTTATTAGAATATTTGCATTAACCCTTCAGCGGACACGCAGATTTATGGACCACCAGCAGGCACGCGTGTCACAAAGTGCAACGTCTCTTTCAACCTTGATGTAACTCTTTCAACCTTTTGCAATAAACTTTTTCTTTTGAAATTGAAAATAATGATTCTGAGTTTTATGACAAGATATAAAATGTTGATAATATTGAGATATATTTATAATTATATTCCAAAGAATGCATATACAATCGCCTTATTTCAAACCTATCCGGTTTGTTGGATCTAAAGACAACTTGCGAATGGATCCCTATTATGTTCAAAAACCTAAAAAACAATGAGATGGTCCACCTTCGTGATATGCGGGATATCGTGTAATAGCTGCACATTTGATCGACTACACGAACTCTTGCTTTTGTCGTATTGTAATCGAGTATAATCGCTTGTTTACCACGGTTAAATCACGACTGACAAATGATTGGAAATGAATACATGGGTCAGAAAATCAGTCCTGCATTAGAAAGGGTGTAGCTATAAATAGAAAGTGCTTAGAACATTTAAATCTTACATGTAAAAACAAACCATTCAAAATTACGAAAATGTTGCACTTTATACACGGGCGCGCCTTCTGAAGGTTTAAACAGGCTGATTCTTAATAACAAAATTATGTAATTTTCTCTTTATCAGGTTTGTAATTCTGATACAATTTTACATTATTTAGTTCCAATTGGAACACTTTGTATAATATTTATAGCATTACGATATTGCAAAGGGTCATTATTTGTATTCATATATCATTATTTGTATTCATATATTGACCGCAGTAGTAAACAAGCCACATAGATGAACAATTTTCAATTTAATATAACTTTTAGGTAATTATGTAATAAGATGATGATTAAGAAATATATTGAAAATAATTTAAAGAAAGTATATACGGGGAACAAGCTATGATTTTTGACAAAAAAATAGATAGCTTAGCTACGTCAACAAAGTGACGGAAAATAAGATTTTTCACATCATCGGGGGGTTATAGCCAAATGGCTAGTGCACAGACGTTCCGTACAGAGCCTGTGGTTCCGAGTCCCTTTATAGGCATAGATATTTGAAGCCTCTCGGAATTGGATTTGAACTGTAGGTCTCAGTATAATTAGATCTTGGGAAGCAAAAGTTGAACGTAGTGCTTTCAACTAGCAGTCATTCACATCATTGGTGAATTAAATAGGAGTAACGTCTGTCTAGCGATAAAGATCCTTGGTTCCAACCCTGGCACTGACAAAATATCGTCCTTAATTGCTAAACTTGTAAAGATAATAATATTTAGTTCAAATTCAAAGAATAAATTTGATACTTTTTATTAAATAATTTCCAGTGATTTTATAATAGTAAATTTTGCTCTTTTAAAATAAAACTTTGAAAAGTATCGATTAAAACCGTTTTTGAAATTTACAAACTCATAAACTGAGTGGCCAGTTTATTATGATTATCTTCTGAGTACATCCTTGAGCCTTTTTTGTCTCAATACTGTTTCGATTCTCTTTGGCATGGACACTATTACACGTTGGCAAGTAGCTTGTATAATCTGAGACCATATCCGATGAACTGCACTTTCCATCTCTCTAAAATTCGATGGTTCTGGATCCAGTTGCCAGATTGCCATTTTACACCTCATCCCATAAATACTCGAATGGAATGACAAAAGGTGATTGTGGAGGTCAACTAAGCAAGGCGAAGTCTCTGTCATGCTCCCCAAACCATCTGTGGACAATGTGAGCTTAATGGCATGTAGCACTGTCCTGATGGAACTATCCATCTCCAGCTAGATAAACCGTCAACATAACTGGTTGTACTTGGTCAGCTACAGTATTTAAATGCATATTGGCGTTCAGACGATCTTACACATGAATTGGACCTGCAGTTTGATGAATGGAACAAGCGCCAAAAAATTGAAATTCGTTCTTTTGAGCCAAACTGTTATTTACATATAGACGCTCCTTGTAAGCTGTAAAAATGGAACGAAAATCACTCTGCTGGTGTAATTCGGGCCTGAAAATACTTGTCAGTTTGAAAAAGGGAACATATCCCGGTTTCGTTTCCTTCTCCAAACTATTGATACCTTGCTTTGCCAGACAGTCGCGCTCTTTTACAGCTGAGGAAACTCTGGCTACATGTGTTCTGAATACACGATGTGAAAACAGATATTTCCAATTTCTACGTTTATCCAGAGTGAGACGCTAAATGTGGACTGATGAAGTTTGTAACATCCTGGGGTTGAAAATTTAAAATTTAGACTCCGAGGGTAAAGAACTCAACGTTTTCGGTGACGCCTGCGGAGGTCAAAACCAGTGGCGCACCCAGGGGGTGGGGGCAAGGGGACCTGCCCTTCCAAAGAAATGGAAATTGCATTATGAATATTGATTTTGCATTATAAATATTTTTATCCGTTCATCTGGCCCCCCTCCCAAGGAAAAATCCTGGCTGCGCCACTGGTCAAAACCGCAACAATTCTCTAGTGTGCTTTTTCTTGCACTGGGTGATACTGGGTGATTTAGAAAAAATTATCAGTACTTCCCTATCCGAGGGCACTCATTCCTGCAATGTGATTGCAATTTTGAGACTGCTAAAAGAGAAAACCAGACAAATGGATATAATTTACACACCTAAACAATACGTTGCTTTGATTCAATCCTTTACAAAGAAAGGATTCAATGTTACTGAAATCTCCGCAGAAGGTATCCTAGACTTCAAGAACTAGTAGCCTAAGCTCTACAAAAGAACGGGAAAGTCCCTGGAAAAGTCCAAATTTTCTATTTCGAAATGCACACAGTTAGAATAATCCTCACAAAAAGATTATCTAACAATATCCGAGTTCATCAGTGGTTTAGTGAAACATAAAATTTTTGCTCAAAAAGTCAAACACGGGAATACCACATATTTCAATAGAAAAGCTTAGCATGGAAAAATTTCAATACAATCCAAGAAGATTCAGGCTGTTGGCAAGATAGTTATTCACATTGCACATAAGTACGAACTATTTTATGAAGTTTTGATGAGACCAACTATTGCAACCACAGCATATTATGACGATGAAAATGATAATTAGTAATTATTTTCCTAATTTTTTACAAAATTTTACAAATGTTCCCAAAATTTTCCCCTCATTTTTAATTACTGATTTTTATGCCTATATCATAATCAGTTTGAAGAAGGGAACAAATCCATGGTTTTTTGTACCGTATAGTTTATTTTATTTGAGGACAGTCCTACTGGCCTATGACTGAGACCAACTATTCCAACCACAGCATATTAGGACGATAAAAATGATAATTAGTAAAGATTTTCCTAATTTTTTCCAAAATTTTACAAATGTTCCCAAAATTTTA
Organism: Dolomedes plantarius; assembly: GCA_907164885.2. NCBI lineage: Eukaryota > Metazoa > Arthropoda > Arachnida > Araneae > Dolomedidae > Dolomedes > Dolomedes plantarius. The sequence continues at coordinate 195,258,425 of OU015492.1, read as the reverse complement.
ATAAATAAGAATATTTCTCATTTTTAATTATTGATTTTTATGCCTATATCATAATCAGTTTGAAGAAAGGAAGAAATACATGGTTTTTAGTACAGTATAGTTTATTTTATTTAAGGACAGTCCTACTGGCCTGTCCATGGTACTGGAATAGCGGGTGAATATAAAGAATCTTATATAAAAGTTTAGTGAAGAAAAAATAATAAATAAGAAAAATATGAGGTTTTTTGTTTTTTTTTTAAATTTCCGACAAAACAGTTTTTGGATTCGTTCCCTTCTTCAAACTGCAGGTTCAATTAAAGGGCTTTACATACTGTTGAAATTCAGTTGGGCTGGAAAAGTCTGGAGTCTCTCCTTTCAGCTCGATCATCCAATAGACGCACTTTCCAAGTGAAGTAGTACTAGCTTCACTGCTTATAGAACCCAAAATCATCCCACATTTAAAAACCCGCGTATTTTTTTTACCCATTCCTACACAAGCAATACATTTCACCTGTCTGTGAAAACATACAGCAATCCGTTTTCATATCAGTCTCACCCTCTAGCAGCAACAGTGTGACGTCAAAGCTGATTTACAAAAAATTGTCAGGAGGTCATAATAAATTGGTCACTCAGTGCAGTGTAGGTGTGTGTGTATATATAATACATGTATATTGAACTCCCCGTCATCGCCAGCTAAGAAAATCCATGCGTTTCAAAAGAAATAATTACAAGAAATTTTTATATACCATGTTTTTAAATTTTCTGTTGAATCATATAAACTTGACAATTCTATGTATTAATAAATACTTTTTTAAAATTTTTTTGATGAATTATCCCATCAACTTAAAAGAAAATGAAGTTATTTGGAAGTTAACTTGCGTTTAACTTTTCGTTCCCGTCCGTTCGATAGATCGCTGCACCAGTCTACAAAACAAAATTAACTGAAAATTAATTCAAATCTGCTTAAAGATGGCTAAAAGTATTAAAATAATGCATTGCCATCGTGTTCTGAGCTATTCTAAAAATTTCAAATGTCTAGCTAGTCGGGAAGTTAGTTAAAAATCGATTGCAAGATTTGTATTGGACAAATACACACATAATCAAGAAAGGGAGTTAATAAAAACATGGTAAAAATGAATAAATTGGATATTTCCTGAGAGAATGACCAGATAACAAAGTTATATTATGGGATCCTAACAAAAATTAAAATTCTAGTAAGAAATATTATATTTTTATTAAATCTTACTTAAATTGCAATTTTCATGGTATATAGCTCCATTTCTGCATATTTTTTTTGTTTCATGCACACTGCATTTTAAGTCAAAATAATAATCAGGATCACATATATACGTGTACTTTTGCATACTAGCATATATTTTAATGCATATTTCAACTATCTTTACTCAAATATTAAAGAAAAACAAAAGATATTTAATATTTTCGGGTAAGTATCCCTAAGATTTGTAAAATGAAGTGTCACAACAGTCTAACTAAAAAAAAATTTTTTAATTATTTTTTTTCTGAATTTAATACTTTTAATGCTTAAGAAGGATAGATATTTTCATTAACACTGTACATTGATAAAATTCAATTCAAAATAATGATTTTTTCAAAAATGGTTTGTTTCATCCGCTTGAAATATTTGATTTAACCTAAACAGTCCTATGAGCTTAAATTTTCTTTGTAATTGATAAATTGTTATCGTAGTTATTTAGTCGAAACAAAGTATTTTCTTGTATATCCTTAATTTTAAAATGAAAGTAAAGGAATTAATTTGAACTAATTTTTATTCCGGAGGTGGAAGTGCTCTTTTCGTTTTGATTAATTTAAAGACTTCGAACAAAGTGTTTTAAATTAAAGATTTCTGAAACTTAAGCTTCTTTAAGATAAGTTCCTATCTAAAGTAACCAACACATGAAAGTTTAATATTCCTTTTTTTTAAATTATGTTAATTTTAACGCGTAGTTCTTTCCTTCTTTATATTTAATTAGGAAATTCATGCCGTGGACTTATTAGAATTTCATGATTACCCTCTCAAAATTTGCGAGACAGAAAATTACATTGGGTATACTCTAAAACTAGTTTCCGATATTTTCATCATTAACTTCATTTCCGTGATTGACAATGTTATATTAGCAAATTCACTTACTATTTCGCGGCATCGATTGAATTAGACTCCACTCCAAATTAAAGTTTATAATTCTCTTGAACTTTTCCATATTCTATATGAGGAAATTTGAATAATTCCATACCCATTATTCGATTATATTAGATGTTAGTAATACTATTCATTAGATGAATGCAGAAGCAAGTGTTTAATTTCCGTTCCTTAGATATTGTGCTACTTATCAGATATGCAATTTCACTTGCTTTAAAAAAAATTATAGTCGGGTTTGTAATCATTTTGTAAATAATTTGAATAATGCTGAATTAGAAATCTGCAAAGATTTAATTAACAAAGGGGACAATTACGTCATTATTATATAAAAGGTTTGAATGTACATTTTTAGTATACTAGCATTTAAGAAATGTAAAAGAGGAAAAATATAGAAGTGTATATCTGATCTACGTAAAAGTTTTTAAAAATCCTTCTTATTTTGTTGATAGTTTAGATCAAATTGGGAAGTATTTATACGCATAAAATTTGTAGAAATATTTAGAAATAGTTTTTTTAGTCGAGTCTGTAATCATTTTGTAAATAATTTGAATAATGCTGAATTAGAAATCTGCAAAGATTTAATTAACAAAGGGAATAATTACGTCATTATTATATAAAAGGTTTGAAGATACCTTTTTAGTATACTGGCATTTAAGAAAATTAAAAGATGAAAAATATAGAAGTGTATATCTGATCTACGCAAAAGTATTAAAAAAAATCCTTCTTATTCTGTCGATTGTTTAGATCAAATTGTGAAGTATTTATATGTATAAAATGCATAGAAATAATTATAAATAGTTAACATCTAAATGAGAACATTAAGACGAAATCAATATAGTAAATTATCTGAATTATGTTCTCAAATCAGTTACATACCACTGATTCTCACAACTTTACCTATACTTATTTACAGAACATAGAGAGTTTTAAGAGATAAATAACTCATTAGTTTCTTTAAAGAAAAATTTAAGTAAAAGGAAAATTTAGTCTTAGAATAGTAGGAGAGTTCTGCATTCATAACTCTAAGGTAACATTTTTCAAATAATAACAGGTTGGTTTATAAAGTGAAAAAAACAGGTTCTCTGCCTTTCATAAGTTAATGATAAGTGTTACTATTCAATATATGTGAAATCCAATGAAATTTCGTTAGAACTGTTTAGTTCCTATTGAATAAAATTATTATTCAATAGGAACTAATTCAATAGGAACTAATTCGGAAATTTTCCAAAGAAATTTTCAAATCTCGTGTTTAAAAAAATTAAACTTTATGAACTTTCTAGATAAATAATAAAAAATTCTTGTGAGAGAGAACATTATTCTAGGGTATGTAAAAAGTCTTAATAATAAATATGGACATTTTTTAAAGACTGGTATTGGATTAATACATTTTCTCGCCTTTGAGAATGAAAATAACACGTTCACTGATGGTGATGTTCCAGTCTCATTGCAACTATCTCCGATATTAACAGGAGTGCGTAGCTTCTTAATATCCATAACCTATATATATATAACAGTTACGTGACTGACTGACTGACAGATAACACACAGACCAAACCGCTGGACCTAAAGGGCTGAAATTTTGCATGGCGATTCTTCTTTTAGTATAGGGGTGCACTAAAAAAGATTGTTGCACTAAAAAAGATTGTCTAAAAAAGATTTTTTTATAAATATATATTTTTGGTTGTTGTTGTTTTTTTTTGCCAATAATTGCATACATTGACCGCTGTATTTAATTTGAATGTACTCCGTAGCGAAGCACGGGTATTCAGCTAGTGCAAAATAAAAGGGTAGCAATTAGCTTCTAACTAATTAATAGTTCATCAGGCCGAATAGCATTAGGTGTGATTGTCGCTAAGGAGAAATCACAAATGCCATGGAGACAATCACAATCAATGCTCCCCTGACTGATGAAGAGCTATTAATTAGTTCGAAACTAGTTTTCCCTCTTTTATTTTTATTGCATATTTTAAAATGCTGTCTGCTCGGATAATGGGTTTTCCACATTTTTCTTGTAAGTTGTGTCTCTGATACTAACTGAAAAATGTGAGTAAAAAATTAACGCAACAAAAAAAAAAGCTGTCAGAAAAAGCATACGCTGGAATTACTTACACTGCTGGCCACCCAAATTGCAACACCAAGAAAGACAAGAGATATCACAACAAAATTTATTTTGTAGATAACATGTTGACCAAGTATCAAATGATTAAATTTATAGAATTCTGTGAAGTGTGGTTCCTGCCAAAATCAGTAGCCAGAGTAGCCGCCATTGCTGGAGATCACCGCTGCCACACGCCTCGGCATTGGTTCAAAGAGACTTTGGATGAGTTCTTGGGGTACAGCAGACCAAGCAGCTTCCACACGTTGCCAAAGTTGATCTGCTGTGGCAGCTGGCGATGGAATCTGGGTCAATCGTAGAGCAACCATGGACCACATGTTTTCTATCGGCGAAAGATCCGGAGAGCGAGGCGGCCAGGGAAGCAATTCAATCTGGCGATTGACGAAGAACCGTTGGACAATGCGTGCCACGTGTGGTCGCGCATTATCCTGTTGAAATATGGCTGTGGGCAAGCCCTAAAGGTAAGGAAGGACAACTGGCTAATGCATGTGTCAATGTGTAATGTATGTGTAATGTTACATGTGTAATGTATGTGTAATGTATCTCACCTCCGCTAATGCATGTTGTAAATTTCATGTTATTTGCATGTTTCCTTCAGGGTGTTGCATTTACAGTGGCCAGCAGTGTATATAGAGGATATAAAGGGTATTAAAAATTAGCTCTAAAACTAACTGCTCAATCTAAAATAGCTTAAATTCCGATAGGTAATAATAAATTGCATTCAAGTATGTATACAAGGTTTTGCCGAATTCTACCGACAAATTCAGAGGGGTGAAATGAAAAGTCAACATTTCTGCATCTTTGTTTATTCTTTAGTTGACCAGGTTTACGTTTCGGGTCATACATTCCTATGTGATTCTGTTTTGTTTTTAAGTTTTCTACCTCCTCCAGAAAAATGCGATATTTCCGGCCATCCAGTGGGGTTGGTAAGAGGTATAGTCCGATTTAGTAAACAGCGCCCTCCAGCGTCAGGTTTGCGTTTACGGTCATACATTACTATGTGATTATTGCTCGTCTTGATGCCTACTATCACCACTCTGAATTTGTCGGTCGAATTCGGCAACACCCTGTATATCATCAATATACTCAATTAACGAAATCTTACTGTTCATATCAAGATATTCATTTATAGGTATGATTAAAAAATTATTTGCGTTGTATTTAAATCTCTTCATATTTAATTATTTTGTACATCTGTCACATTATTGAACTTATCATACATTATATATTTAATTACAGTTTTTACTTAAATTTAACGTTTAACAAAATATAATATCGGTTTCAATCTTATTTAGTTTGGCTTAGAACTTGATTACTAAATAATTGAGATTATTGAACAAAATCTGCAAGGCTTTATACTATTGAAAACAATTTCGCTATAATAAACATTTAACTCAAAAAAAAAGTTCCTCGACTAAATTGAAACATGTCGGTATATATTTTCATAAGGGTTGATTAAGATATCTCCTTTCATAAACTGAACTGACGAAATTAGAAAGTTCATAACGTGATGGGAACAAAGCAGATAGGGTAAATTCACTCAATAGTCATTTAGCTTTTAAGGAATTTAATTTAATATAAAATACAGGACAAAGGGAGAAGTTGATTGAAATGGAAATAGGTAATTGATTAACAGAAAGACAAAACAAGGGATTAAAACGCCGTATATTGACTTCTTCATGATACTCAAATTAATGGTCTGATACAGATGTATTGTCTTCTTTTTTCTGTTCCTGAAATTAGTTGACAAATTCTATGAAAAAAAGTATTTATTTCACATGTATTCAAACTATCCTTTTCGCTTTCTAAGTTTACGCTTAAAACGTTCTAATCTATAAATTAACCGAGTTACACCTTTTAATAACTTCGCTTAAATTGCAAATTTTAAAATATTATGATAAAACATCCATTATTCTAATCATACAAATTTGAATATGTTAGTAAATATCATTTTAGGAATCTTTTACAGGGCAAAATATGGTATTTTGAGCCACATTTAAATATAGATTTAAATGTTTTTATGCAAAACTTACATAAGTAGTTATTTAAGTATCCCTTGAATATTTTATCTCATGTGCACTTCTTAAAGAAAATTTGCGCGTTTGATCCTAAAAAAAGTATAATTCATTTACCGTAATTTTGAAATCATAAGAGAGATCAACTCAAATGCGCCTAAGAATATCAACGGCTTCAAAAATGTAGCTGTGTCCTCCATTGGTCAATGTGGCACTAATATGGTGTCCATTGTGGCACTAAAATGTGAGATGTGGTACTAAAATGTCATTGGAAGAAAGGAACTCCATATCTTAATATCTAGTGGATATACATATAACATGGCCAGTGCTGGTCATTCTACAAAAAAAAAGATAAAAGGGTGACAGACACGAGTATATGAAGTACTTCGGATTTATTTTTAAATTTAAGTTAGAGGAGGCTTAAGGCCAGTGGCTTATTGCCATTTACAAATAGAAGTACATGGTCGAGCATGGTCTCCGGTCAGCAAGGATCAGGCGGGCGAGATCGAATCGCCTATATTTGCCGGAGAACTTTCGGCCTGGGCGTCGGAATCTGGAATGGTAGAAACATCCTTAGTTGGCAGGGACTAGACGATATCTGTTTCTGCAATTCAAACTTCGCTCCTGTGCTGGCCCCGTCACGTGACGTGAAGAGGAAAACATCTGGAACTTGGCGACCCAGCGGTCGCCAGCAGACTCCGCCAAAGCTATAAGACAAAGGGTTATTTTGTGTGTTCTACGAGGGGAAGGGGATAAATGGAGAATCATTTCGCCAAGCGTTAGGCAACCCCTTTTAAGGGATTAACATTGGTATTTTCTGTTTCCGCTGATAAGCGATGAATGCTGATAACGTGACCAAAAGGGTGAACATTTTTTGAGAAAGAAGTGATTGTCTGGGGGACTATATACCCCTGTAAAATTATTGAGGGAACAGCTCCCTAATGCGTATTCGTAAAGTATTCGAATGGCAAAGCAGGCTTTAATAGTCATATTGTAGCCAAAGTTAACAAGCGTTTCAAAACGTTACGACAGTCAATATACCCCCCCCCCCAATTATCCTCTTAGATCCCACCTCAGTCATAGATATAACAAAATCTCTTCAATATATAACAAAATCTCTTCAATCGTCGGGAATGAAAAAAGAAGCATAAAACGAATTGTTAATTCGGATCTCAGTTTTTTTTGTTTGTTTTGATTTTTTTGTTTTGAGGGGGGGGATGCTGAATTTTTCTATCGGGCCACATGCATATGTTTGCTACTTTACGCAGGCCGCAACATAGTGCATTATGCCTCATAATATAATAATGTAAAAAATAAAACTCAAAACCTAAATTCCTTTAACCTTTCTTTGAAAAATGAGTGTGATTGCTTTATGTTGAGACAAACTTTTGACTATTTTAAACAAATCAGGTTTATACTTGCTCCATGCTACTAGCAATATGTCCTTAGGTAAGAGTCAGTAAGCCGATTTCTGTATATATTTTTTTTACCAATGCGGTAGGCGATTTTGGACGTCGTTATAACGCCATATACATCGCAGAATTGTTGGCCACTTCACTATGGGAGCACCGTATAGGTGGACCGGCAGTACCCCCTTAGGACCGGTCCCGTAATTTTTTAACCGAGTCAAGTGACGAGACTTGTCTTTTTAACAGTTCCGACAGCCCCTGACGGTCGAGCGTTCTTGCCACTCAGGACAAAACCCTTTCTTAACAACAGTTTCTGTAAAAGCACATGTTGCACCGATAGATACTTCCATTGTCCGGTAGAGTAACATTGTCAAAAGCGCTTTTGCCACGCAATCACAATGTTTTATATATATATATATATATATATATATATATATATATATATATATAAAATCTTAATCTTTAAAATAAGTGTAAAACAGAAAACTGGTGGAAAGCTAATCCAGGGAAACTACAACCAAATCCTGAAACTGAAGTTTTTAATGGCTGGGGGGAGTTGACCCCCCTACTCCGGTTAAACTAGGTTTTTGCCGTGGCAACACTCCCGGAATCCCGAAACCTCAGTGCAACCTAGACTTTCGTCAAATAGTAGTTAAAAAAGGTAGATCAATAATTAAAACAAAATTTTTAAAGCTCAAAACTGGAAAATCTTAATTAAACACAGTGTTTACGATAATTTCAACAGTTTTAATCATATATAACTAAAACTAACAAACTTTGTAGCATTCATACCTGTATAACGTAATAATGTAAGAAAGTTCTTGAATCAATTGTCTTTTATACTGTGTCCAGATCTCAAATAAGTTGTAAATTAACATACAGTTACGGTTAAAGAAAACGGTGCTTATATTCGGTTTTACTGATTTTTAAGAAATTTTTTATATTATACATTAAAAAAGACTTAGGTAAACCCATCTCTAAAGCAAAATTTATAAATTGTTTAATTTTAAAATCCATATCCATTTTATAAATATTGAGACGTTTACATCTTATTAAAAAATTAGTAATGACATTTCTTTTGATGTTTAGGTGTAAGCTTGTTGACCATGACATAATATGATTTGGTTTAAAACTATATTCATCTCGTTTATCATACATTTTTGTAATTATTGAGCCATTGCTAACTTTAATACTTAAATCTAAAAAGTACAAAAAACCTTCCTTATTGCACGTAGTTTCAATTAAACTTAAATTACTATGGTAAAAACTAAAGTCCAAATCAGATTTATTTACAAAGCATACCAAAATGTCATCCACATACCTAAAAAATTTTACTTCATTTAATAAACAAGTTCCTGTTTCGTAATTATGTAGATAGATATCAGCAAGAATAGATGAGCATCCCCCTCCCATAGGGATCCCATGAATCTGTTTATATATATCCCTGCCATTGTATAAATAAGTTTCTTTTAAAACTAGCTGTAACAAAGATTTATATCGGTTATATGTAAAAAACTCAGGTAAATCGTATCGTTCATATAGATTTAAAATGATACTATGTAAGTCATCTAAGTTAATAGAGTTAAATAAATCCGAAAAGTCATAACTTGTAACTCCTACTATATCCTCCATGTAACTAATACTATTTACTACTTCATAACTATTTTTAACTATATAAGTGCCTTCTTTTTTAATTTTTATCATAACATTTTTAAGTAACTCTAAAAGACGGTTATTTGCAATAGTAAGATATGTGTTACAGCCTATTGTTACGGCTCTAAATTTGATAGGCATCTTATGAAACTTGGGGATTAGTACTATGTAAGGAAATTTAATTTTATTAATACCAATATTGAAGCCTATACGTAGATATAACGCATTTATTCTATTCTTAATTACGTCTATGTTTATATCTATATTCTGATATACAGTAGTATCTCTGTAAATATCAATTAATTTATCACAGTAAAAGGGTTTACATAATAATGCATAGTTGCTGGCCATTTTGTCGAAATAAGTTACAACATAATTATTCTTTAACTTAACGATGCTGTTTTTTAAACTGTTTAAAGAAACATTGGGATCGTGACGATTAAATTTGTGTAAATAATTATTAAAAGATTATTGAAATAACTGTTTGATGTCAATTACCCATTCAGCAAAAGTGGCTGTAGGGTGGCTATATTTTACTGCTAATTTATTAAAACCCTTTCTTAAAAAGAGATTCTCTAAAAGCACATGTTGCACCGATAGATACTTCCATTGTTCGGTAGAGTAACATTGTCAAAAGCGCTTTTTCCACGCTATCACAATGTTTTTTATATATATATATATATATATATAATATGTTTTCCAATGGCAAGTATTAGAGGACAACACATATCAAAAAGACAAAATTACAAGAACAAGATAGAAAAATGACATCTGTTAATCCATCAACTTATGTCTGGCAATCCAATAGCGCTCTCATAAAGAAACGGAAGGTAGAGCAGGGCAAGAAGCAAGGTGAAGCATGTCCATTTCTTCCTGGTTGTTACACAGGAGACAAAGAGGGTCGGGAGCCAAGTTAATTCTGTGGAGGTGCTTGCGAAGGCAATCATAGCCAGAAAAAAGCCGTAGCATTGCCACAGATTTACCTCTAAGCCACTCAGGGATATCATGGACATGGACATACCAGGGCTTGTGATCGCTTCTAGCAGCAACAACCTGTGAGAAGGAACACCTGAGGGTCTTTTTGACAATTGTCTTGATGGAATGGTAGGCCAAGTCCTGGTTGTTTAACTGTAAAACAGAAACAACCCCCCCCCCCTTTTTCGCTAGGAAGTCAGCAACCTCGTTCCCCTCGATTCCGCAGTGGGCCGGGATCCACTCTCAGACAACTGTTTTATTATGGTTCGACAACCGTTCCAAAAGGTTAACACAGACATCAATATCTTCGGATCGAGAGAAACATGGAGAGTCAATAGCCTGAAGAGCTGCTCTTGAATCTGAGAGAATCACCACTCTTGAGAAACGCTCTAATCGGCTCTGAAGCTGGATAAGAGCCAAACGAATAGCTGAGATTTCCCCATCAAAAGCTGACACTTGAGTACCAACAGGAGAGTAGAATGAGAACAGCTCACAATGAACACCGGCGCTTTTCCCACGCTATTACAATGATATATATATATATATATATATATATGTGTGTGTGTGTGTATGTGTGTGTATGTGTATATATATATATATATATATATATGTGTGTGTGTGTGTATGTATATATATATGTGTGTGTATAAATATGTATATATATATATATGTATGTATAAACAACCTTTGTCCAGAAAGTTCGGTGAATGTGTCTATATTTACAATGGATTGTTGTCTTACATGAAACAGCTATTACTGTCCTTCGAAGTAATCCCCGTACGCGGTAATGCACATCTGGGAACGGCTGTACAAGTCTTGGAAACTTATGGCGTAGTCGTCTTTAGGGATGGCCTTCAGCTGGGTCGTAGAATTACGTTGGATGTCCAAAATATTCGAAAACCAGTGGCCCTTCAGGGCTGATTTCAATTTGGGGAACAAGAAAATGTCCAGGGGAGACAAGTCTGGGGAGTAGGGTGGGTGAGTCAGGGACACAACTCGCCTGTTGGCCAGGAACTGCTGCACCAGAAAGCCAGTATGAGGTCGGGCATTTTCGTGAAGCAGGGTCCAGTTGCCTTGCTTGGCGTACTGGGGGCGTACTCGATTGATCTGTTGCAGCAGACGTTTCAGTATATCCACGTACTGAGCGGCATTTAACGGGGTGCCCTCAGGGAGGAATTCATATGGATGAGACCCTCAGAGTCGAAGAACACCACGAGCATTGTCTTGATGCGGGATTTCTCATTTCACCCCCTCTTGATTTTCGGTGACCCTGGACCCCGCCACTCCATACTCTGACGCTTGCCGTCGGGCTCGTACTTCAGGCACCCGATCTCGTCACCCGCGACAATGGTTTTCAGGAAATTTGGGTTTCGATCCGCCATATCGATGAAGTCTCCACAGACGTCAAGCCGAATTAGCATTTGTTCTGGCATCAAAGTGTGGGGCACAAGTCGGGAGCAAAGCTTGCGTTTACCCAAATCCTGGGTCAGTATGAGGTGGGCCATCTCACAACTAATTCCCACTTCCTCCGCTATCATTCGCATTGTCACACGACGATCCTTGGCCAACAATTCCTTCACTTTCTGTGCGTTGTCCGGGGTGCGTGCAGTTGCAGGCCGACCACTTCGAGGGGAGTCTTCAATGGTGTCCCGCCCTTCTCGGAAGAGTTTAAACCGCTCATACACTCACTTCAAGGTGACAGCAGGTTCTTCGTAAACTTTTAGCAGCATTTCATGAGTCTCTTTCGCTGATTTTCCAAGTTTGAAACAGAACAGCATATCTGTTCGCTAATCCATTTTGAATTTCGACCGAGCGCACAACACCTTCACTCTAGAATGAACTGTTTCCACACGATAGACTAAGGGCCTGTTCACATAGGAGTCCGTAGCGTTGCGTTAAGGAAAAGATGACGTTGAGACGAAAATAAACCAATCAAAGGCGTTAAAAATTTCATTGCTAATCGTTTGGAGTCCTATGATTGGTTTATTTTCATCTCAACGTCATCTTTTCCTTAACGCAACGCAACGGACTCCTATGTGAACAGGCCCTAACTCGCAGCGCCGCCGCTCAGGCACTGGTTCAGACCAGTCTTCACCTGCGTCGGTTGCAAACTCTTACGACCGTGAGCACTATGACATCATTCATCTAACTTTCTGGACAAAGGTTGTATATATATATATATATATATATATATATATATATTGTGATAATTTAAGACTCCGGGTAGCTAAAAATATTCAGAGTCAGTCTACTGTATTAAAATACAATTTTATTAAATTTAAGTCAGAAAATTTTTACAACTATTTACAGATTTGTTGATCCACCTCTAGACATAGAGGGAACTGGCCTTCTTAATAGCCAAATAATTTCGATGAGAAGATGTCGGCAAGTACAGTCACAACTGAAAACTATAAGGTCGGTACGCAACCTCTAGAGCATACAGCTCTGAAATTAGAGTAACGTCGTAAGGAAAAGTTCTAGCTGCCGAGAAGCTTATAGTGCCGGCTGCTCTGAAATATAAATATAACTTCTTGATGAAGTAACGTGCCAACAAGAAGCCTGTAGAGAAGGATGCTCTGAAATAGCTATACTTCAGGGTGAAATATTCTAGCTGACGAGAAGCTTAGAGCGGGCTGCTCTGAAAAGTTAAGTCTTCAGGATGAAGTCGGTCGCTCCAGGACCTCTGAGACGAAAGGTGCTCTCTGGATGAGAGTCTCGACCAAGTCTGCTAAAAAACTGGATTTTCTCTCTCGGATCCGGAACTCTCGCTTCCGGTCACGTGACTGCAAATTTTTAGGTTGGCTGGCCGAATTTGTGATGTCATGTTCGTTGGCTGTCGCTTTTCTGACGACACCACGTTGCTGGCTCTTATAATCAGCTGATCCAAAAATCATTAGTTCATGTCGGAATAGCCATTAGTTTACGTCCTCCCAGGGGCGGCGGATAGATGCGACACTATTCTCTGCTTCCAGACACCTAGACGCCGATCTATAGAATATTCGTAGATCACCTGTTGGGGAGGTCCGGCTGTCTGGGGGATTTATTTGGAAAGTCGTAACGGATTGTTACTATATATATATATATATATCCTTATGCGGAATGTTCAATAAATATTTATCATACTAGATATAAGATTGAATGTACGAGGACTTTAAACTCGTACTATCTCAATGTAAGCTTTACTGTTCTATATATCCCAAATCGGAAACTAAAAGTAGAGACTTAGGAATTTGACTTATGATGCTGCCATTTCCGCGAAAATACATCATGGCATTCTTCTTTCTTTTCTGATAAATGTTTAAAGTCAAATATAGAATATTTATAAAACAAGAGATGGCTTATAATCATCCCTTTTCAAGTTGGTATATATTGGAGGTTTTAGCAGTTATATTATTATTTATTATAATAACAGGCACAGAAATAACGATAACAACTCCGCTGTTATAAATCTTCGGTTCTTTACTTCCACTGCTTTAGAAATATTTGTGTCAGCTAAATTTATCATTTTTAAATTAACAGTGAGGATGACAGAAAATTATTATTCTCATTAATTCTCGAACAATTTATGAAAGCTGTATAAGCCTTTTAAAAGTTTTGATTGGGATGAAGGTACAAAACGGTTGATACTAAAATTATACTCTAGGCGATTGTTAGGGAAATTTTATCACCTCTATGCCTATTATAAATTATGAGATTCGTTAAAGATCCTATAAATTTATAATGATCTACTTGTCGGTAAAACAGGAAGTGCCGATCAGCCTATTTCGAAAAAGGAGATACTTGTAGCCAAACATTGTGAGGATATGTGACATTCGTAGTCGCTGTTGTTGTTATTGGAGCATTCAAACAGACATTATAAATATACTAGCTGAATACCCGCGCTTCGCTACGGGGTAAATTCAAATTAAATACAACGGTCAATGTATGCAATTAAGGCCAAAAAAAGAAATAATAACATCTTTATAAAAAAATTCGTAACGGATATTTTTATATACAAAATAATGTAGAAGAAAATATTCAGATTAAATACAACGGTCAATGTATGCAATTAATTTGTATGTTTAATATCCATAAAGCATACTAATTTGAATTAAATTCTTTAAAAAAATTCCCTTTCAATTTGTCTAGTGGTTAAGTTTTATCTTTTACCATATTTTAATATTTTTTTTGTCAGTTTATTTCGTTGTTATGCACGTGATGCAAAATTCATTTAAAGTACCATAAAAAGAAAAGAAACCACGTGATCAGCATTTAATAAGTTAAATTCTAGAAATTAATCTTTAAAAATTCACCAAAATTCAGGAAATGAAGGTAAGGATTCGAAAAAGATTTGATTTTAAAGGATTTTTTTATTACTGTTCTCGTGATATAAATTTTATAACCCTCATATTATTATTTTAAATGCAAACTCTAAAGAATGTTACAAAAACAGCTTAAAAATTTAATTTTAAAAAACCTAAGAATTTTTCAAAACTATTTCTTAGTGCACCCCTACACTATAAGAAGAATCGGCATCCAAAATTTCAGCCCTCTAAGTCCAGCAGTTTGGTCTGTGCGTTATCTGTCAGTCAGTCAGTCACGGAACTGTTTTATGTATATATATTGTGATTTTTGATTTTAAGTGTGTATGTTAGGTTCATAAAGGAAGATTGTAACAATTGCATTACGTAAGGAACCAGAACACCTTTTCCTTATACAGATTGCCAGTGGTTATGACACTAGCCTGGAGAGCAGATAGTGCAATCTAGACTCCTGAATCCCCCAAGTTCTTTTAAAATGATCTGGAAAATTGGAAGGTCATCACTGTCGCAAAATTCTTAACTTATTTCAGTTACTTAACGAAACACATTATACAGGGTGTTTCCGAATTCGACCGACAAATTCAGGGGGATGATAGTAGGCATCAAGACAAGCAATAATCACAGATTAACATATGACCGGAAACGCAAACCTGACATTGTAGGGCTCTGTTTTCTTAATCGGACCATACCTCTTACCATAAATGAAAAGTCAACATTTCTGCATCTTTGATTATCCTCTAGCTGATCAGGTTTGCGTTTCCGGTCATACATTCCTATGTGATTCTGTTTTGTTTTTGAGTTTTCTACCTCCTCCAGAAAAATGCGATATTTCCGGCCATCCAGTGGGGTTGGTAAGAGGTATAGTCCGATTAAGTAAACAGCGGCCTCCAGCGTCAGGTTTGTGTTTCCGTTCATACATTCCTATGTGATTACTGCTCGTCTTGATGCTTACTATCACCCCTCTTAATTTGTCGGTCGAATTCGGCAACAACCTGTATAAAAGTTTTGAAATGACATTTCATACAGTTGTTCTTTTTTATAAAGCATTCTTTTGCCACTCTGAATTCCATTCTGTTGTCCATGCACAGTTTTTCCTTTGGATTAAATATTTTTCTGCAGAACTTGAAAACTTTAAGAATTAGAGTCGGTGTCAAGAAAGTAATTCTTTCAGGCTGGGTATTTTTCAAGTGTAACAAAGTTTTACTGCAATAATACCCTTTCATATTCCCTAACTATTAACAACGTGTAAATAGCCTCTCAAATTTACAAACTTGAAACTCTCAAATTTACAAACTACTCTCAAATTTACAAAGTGAAAACACAAACTCGGAGTCTTTTTCCACACATTTTTAAAGGGATTATATATGAAACAAAAACTGTCTTAATGCAGTAAGTTTTTACTTTGTTCACTAGAGGAATTTTTTTTTATTCATCTTAGTTCACACTACTCCTGATCATTTTTAACAGAAGTAATCTCTTTAAACGCTCGATTGAGATCAACCAAAACATCAGTTTCGGTGAACAAATATGTACGGCCTCAGTATCGAGCAGAATTTAAAATCAGAAAAATTCTCTAAATCCACTTGGATCTGGATTTCCTATTCTGTTTGGTTTTGCATTCTACGCAGGTTTCCTACTTACTCACCGCCCCTCCCTTGCTAAATTTTGAGTTATGAAAGTGAGCGGAAATAGGGGGTCGGGTAGTAAAGTAATCTTATTTGTGGTTGAAAGCAGATCAAAAACTGTACGTGTCGTCCATACCCGATTTTTTTTTTTAACAGTAGCATGCGATGCGTTATTTTACAGACTGCTCTGATTTGCTCTCACTGTGTTGAGAGTTATTTAATGAGACACATTTTTATAGAAGTTCATGATATGGGGTATAATGATATAATTGGAAGTAACTGATTCTGAAGAGCATACTTTACATAAATTACTCTATTAGATCCATATTAATTTAATTTATATTAAACTGAAGAATAATGTATTTTATAGAATAGTGTATTTTATACTGGTTTACTAGCTGATTACCCGTGCTTCGTTCCGTAGTACATTCAAATTGAATGCAACGATCAATGTATACAATTAAAGCATATATATATATATATATATGTATATATATATATATATATATATATATATATATATATATATATATATATATATATATAAATATAAATAAATATATATATAAATATAAATAAATATATATATATATATATATTATATATATATATATATATATATATATATATATATATATATATATATATATATAATAAGTATGCCGAACATGAGACCCTTTTTATTTTCATATATAACTAGGAAAGTAAGTGAGGGATTATAGTACCAACTTGATATCCTTTTAATACATATACAGTCGAACCTCCATATATCGAACTTCCACATATCGAAATTCCTATATATCGAACTCTTAGCAAATCTCCATGTTCATTACATAGAAAAACTGTTTATATCGAAAAAATCTCTATATATCGAAATTTTTTTTCAAGACATATTGGGAGATTTTATTCCACTTTAGAATAAAATTTCCCAATTTTTGGCGTTTGAAACAATAAGTCGTTGACTTCAATTCGCGGAAAATGTCCCTGATCAAGTTTTTCGTGGACTGAATAAATGCGAACATTTCTCTGATGAACTTTCCGCAAAACTGGCTGTTCAGCAAGATATTCGTAGTTTTTTTTTTTAAAGAATGTAACAGTGATCATTGTAACCAGTCTGGATTATTGTGTTTTTTAAAGGTATGTAGTACTCAAAGAATCTTTTATATTAATTTATTTTTAGTTATAAACTTTCGTTTAATGTGATTCGTAAATAAATTAGAAATGGAGTTTCGCATACGAAAATTAGCTTTAATTTTAATGTTTTAGAAGAATTATGATAAAACGAAGATCAATTCTATATATCGAAATTTCTATATATCGGAATTTTTTTTCCGGCAATTTGCTACGTCGATATATGGAGGTTCTACTGTATTTTACTACATATAACAATGACAGAAAATTGAAAATAACCTTACAATTTTCTTGTATGAAATTATAAACACAAGTGTTCCATTTTTGGGGTCTGAATAAAGTAGTCCTAATATGACACCCCCATTCTACAACTCTAAATATGAATTTGTAGTACTGAAATGTTCGTAAAAACAAAACTGTACACAATAATTAGATAACAGTTACCTATACACACTAATAGGTAAAAAAGAAAACTGACATTTTTAACAAATTAGTTGGTTAACCCTACAGGTTTTGCTTATTTTTTCTTTTTAGATTCAAACTTTTCACATTGTTTACAAATAAAAAGTTCGCCAGCACCATAATCTTCATGGGCCCACCTGAAACACCTTTTACATTGACGACACTGCTCTTCCCGTTTGTCTTCTGAAAATAAACAGCCACAAAAAAGAAATTCAGCGTCGTTTTCATCAGTGCTATCATCACTGATGTCATGGAGAGAAAGTTTTTCATCATCTTCAAATGAGCTGAGATCATCATAGCTATAATTAGGCTTATTCATTCTCTGTTTTTCAACTAGTGTTGCATTTTCATCCATCCTTAATTTTCCCCTTCCTGTAGGGACCCCTTTGCCTTTATTATTACCTTATCATTTTCTTTTTTATCTTGATCTCCTTTTCGTTTTTTATCCTTTGATTTCTTAACTTTTAGGTCTATTCCTTTTTTTTCTTGTAGGAAACAAAGTTTTTTACGAATATGCTGCAGTTCTTTTATTAATGCTATCAATCAATTTATTTTTATAGGGCGATGATGTGATAATATCCGCTTTATGAGCCCTACTTGGTTTCGAGGTGTTTTTCTCAGGTAACGTAGGCAAGGGATTTATTTCTTCTGGAGTCTCTAAAAACTGGTTTGAACTTGTTGTTTGATCAATACCTTCCACATTGTCACTACTGCTACATGGTTGTGGACTTCGCCTGGGCGTCATAGCATCTGCATCTTCAGAGGAAACAAAGCTGTGAGAGTGAAAACTAAAATGCCTAATATGAGACCCTATCTCATATTAGACATGCTTTGGAGTCTCATATTGGGCACGACCATGTTGTTGAACACGCCAACGAAACTTTTAGGTTAGGATTGACGTTATCTTAAAAACAAACAGGCGTGTTTACCCTCCACATCTTAGCTACCTATCCAATACTAACAGTTTTAATAAGAGTCTTACCTTGAAGGTGAAAACAGCCAATGAAAATGGTGATGCAAAATGTCGACGAGCACACATTTAGGAAAAACAATACTGTACCTTTGTGTGCGCTTGCAGACACTCGACTGACTCACCGGTTATGAATGATGCAATAAACTACTGTTTTACGCTCCAGTCGCCAGGCGGCAGTACTTAATACGTCCTATAAGCCGGGGTCTCATATTAGGCAAGTTCTCATATTAGGCATACTTACCCTATATGTATATTTATAAAAAAATCGTAACGGATATTTTTATAGACAAAATAATGTAGAAGAAAATATTCAAATTGAATACAACGGTCAATGTATACAATAAATTTATGTGTTTAATATCCATAAAACATACTAATTTGAACTAAATTCTTAAAATACTTCCATCTCTATTAGTCTAGTGGTTAAATTTTATCTTTTACCATATTTTAATATTTTTTGTCAATTTATTTCGTTGTTATGCACGTGACGCAAAATTAATTTAAAGTATCACAAGAAGACAAGAAACCTCGTGATCAGCATTTAATAAATTAAATTCTAAAAATTAATCTTTGAAAATTCACCAAAAATCGGAAAATGGAGACAAAAATTCGAAAAAGATTTCATTTTAAAGAAATTTTTATGATCTTTTTCGATGATATGAATATGAATTTTATAACTTTCAGATTATTATTTTAAATTCAAACTTTACAGAGTGTTACAAAAACAGCTTAAAAATTTAATTTTTTTAAAATCTAAGAAGAATTTTTCCAAAATCTTTCTTAGTGCACCCTTACACTATAAGAAGAATTGCCATACAAAATTTCAGCCCTTTAGGTCCAGCAGTTTGGTCTGTGCGTTATCTGTCAGTCAGTCACAGAACTGTTTTATATATCTGTATACTGGAAGTAAAGGACACCAAATCCATTTCTTAAAAGTAGACAGTCTGTTTAACTTTATTCCTTCATTTTTTAGCATTATTTTCAGTAGAGAAAAGCTGTTACACGAATGTTAATACAGAATAGACCATTTGCTCATTGAAAATGGCACCATGTTCTATCACTGTATCGAGGTAAAAAGCACTAAGTGGATTTATTTATGCTCTCCTGTGAAATTCAATCATTGAGACTAGTATCTTTTACCTCCGTTACACAGATATACAGATTATGCTCCATAATTGTACTTCTGATAGATTCCATAATTGTAGCATAATGAAAAATTTTAATTAAACATCTAACGGTATGTTAAAAGCTTTGGGGTACTAGAACTTCAAAATTTAATCTCACTTGCTTCTACGTTATAAGTCTTGGCACAGTACTCTATGAAATTTACCTATCTCATAAGAGAAAGATTATGTTGCAATTTTATAATGCTGATTCAGCAGTAGAAACAATAAAGCCAGTTTTGCTTAGATATGGCTAATGTATATCTTAAACACACTACAAACATAATGGATGCAAGATCATATATCGATAGTTCTACTCTGCTGATAGATCCGTATATTTATAAATCTACGGTACTGGTAGGTTCTTAAATTGTGATAATACTGTACTACTGATAGTAAATCTTGATGATGCTATGTTATTGATAGTTACATATGTAGATGATTCTACACAATTTATAATTTCAAATTTTCCTAATGCTATGTAAGAAATAAACAGGTTTATCAATAATATCTACCCTACTGATGGCTGTGTAGATCCTCTTATGGAGGGATGTCAAACTCGCGGCCCGCGACGAATATTTTTGCGGCCCGGCCAATATATTGGCACACAATATTATATAATAAAATAACCGACGCAGAATTATAATAAGATAGGAAGAATTCGCTAAATGTTTTTTTTAATGATATTCTTTTTTGGCTATTATTAAACAAAATGCATATATTTATGATGAATATACTGTAATTAGGTAAATAAACCTACGTTTCTATTAATATTGATTTTTTTTTGCGGCTCACCTATAGTTAAACCTTGTTTGTTTGGTCCAAGGTAGCCTTTGAGTTTGACACCCCTGCTCTTATGAGTTCTGGGATTTGGGAGTTCAGGCACTCTGTACAAAGTAAGTGATCTCATTTTACAGTCTTGGTATGCGAAATATTATTAAAAATTGGTAGAAGTAGCACGTGACAAAAATTCGCGTTGCTCTGTGCGTTGAGAGGCCTGTGCATTGACATATCTATAAAAAGGTTAGCGAAGAGGAAAATTGATTCATTGCATAAAAAGGATAATTTCAATGGTTTTAAATTAAAGTTTGGACTAGACATTATCTTTATTAATAATTATTTTTATTTGGTGACAATTATTGAGCTATATGAAATTAAAAAAATTAAATTTTAAAAACTACTGAGTTCAAAAATTTTATTTAAATTTGAAAAGTAACTGCAGATAATCGGATTTAGTTTATGACATGTTCGATATGCTTGCTCGCAGACGAAGAGCAAAATTCTACAATAATTTTTGCTCGAATAGTAGGCCTTGACGATGGATATACGCTCAGAAACGCTGTATTTCGACATTTTCAATGAAAAATGAACAACAACAATACGACTGCACGTGCTAAAAAAAATCGCAGCATACCCTGCATTCAACCGCCAAGTTGAACTGTCAAATCGTACTGAACAAACTTAAACGTAGTGACTCTAACATACACCTGATGCATTGACACATAAACTTGAATAAAAATTTCATATACATTTGAAACAATGCAATCTAGAAGCTTTCCTGTGCTTTCTGCAGCTTTCGCAACACGTAACATACTAGCAACTTTAAACAACTTTCATGGAAATCACCCTTCCCCTGATAGATTGCTATCAGGGGAAGGGTGATCTACCCATCCCCTGAACGTTTGAACCATTGGTGAGATTCAGTGAAATCTTGAACGCCAAGTTTTCACTGAATCTCACCAATGGTTCAAAAGTTAACAAGCTTTTTTTTCAATTCCTACTATTAGTTCACACTCTCTCTATATATATCTTGTTCAAATTTTCAATCGTTAATAAAAGTACTTTTTATTCATCCACTCAAGTTCAAATACATTTTTTTAAACTTGTAGTGGATGACACTTGATGTTAATACAGTTTTTTCAAATATTAATTCATTAATTAAATTTAATTAATCAATTTTAGTTTTAGACCTAGCGCGTCTCTTGCTCTTGAATAGTAATTTCCCTCTTGTTACTGTGTAAACGGTAGCACCGCGGGCTTTTCCCGTCCTGTAGGTTGCGAGATCGAATCCCCAACCTGACAAACTTTTTCTCTCTCTTCCTCCTAATCTCGCACAGTAGGCAAGGTTCTGGCAGGCAATCCTTTTTTTCAATTCCTACTATTAGTTCACACTCAAATTTTTCTTTGTTGACCTAAGTAGGAATTGACTTTAAAAATTTTTTTTATATATTATTTGTTTCATATAGCTCAATAATTTTCGTACTATTACTTCTCCGAAGAGTAATCTATCAGGGGAAGGGTGATTTCCATGAACGTTGTTTAAAGTTGCTAGTATGTTACGTGTTGCGAAAGCTGCAGAAAACACGGGAGGGCTCCCAGATTTTACTGTTTCAAATGTATATGAAATTTTTATTCAAGTTTATGTGTCAATACATCAGGTGTAGGTTAGAGTCACTACTTTTAAGTTTGTTCAGTACGATGAAACAGTGAAACTTACCAAAAAGTGGTTAAATTTCATTAAATATTTTACTTTAGTTGTCGTCTTTATTAATCATACTCCACCGTTATAAATCATACTGAGCTTTTAAAAGCATTGATCATAGCGGCTAAAAGTGCAAAATTAAGCGTATAGAATTATTTTGTCTTTATGAAATATACCGTATTTAAGGTCATTCACGTAGCTGTCAAGTTCATAATCGAAAATACTGACCACTGGGAAAGTTTTTTTTTTCTCAAGTTTTAAGAAAACAGTTAGTGTGTTGTATATCATGGGAAAAGTTAAAATATTTTTTTTTAATTTGCCATTAACTACAAACATATTCAAGAATTTAAATAATTCAATATCTGAGACATTTTTAATATATTTCATGTTCATTTAATACTATCATGTCATTCTCAATGTTTATCAACATTAAATTAACGACATCCTTTTTGAAAATTAAAAAGATAAAGTTAATAAAAAAATAAATGTTCCTAATTCTATAAAAGTATTCATCTCGTTCTATAATACCCACTAGTGTCTCCGAATACATTTAAACAAGCCCTTCCTATGAAAAACTAATACATTCATTGAAAATTAGGCTTATAAATCTATAAACATCATCATCTCTTCGATTTCTAATAACGGTTGAGTGTTCTTGCACACAGTAATTTTCTCCAATTTTCTGCTACTTTGTAATTTATTGAGCATACTCGATGCGGTAATTTGAATCGACCGGCCGGTTATAATTTTAGATAACAAACCACTGGGGTGGAATTAGGTGAGCCCTTTTAGCTATTGAATACATTTACCAATGAAAAATTAAAACAAAAAGAGTCTTATTTCCTCGCTGCTCTGAAATTAGCAGAACATACGCGTTCCTATCTACTTTTAAATACCGGATAGGAATACATGATTGATGACTATCAGATTTAGATACCCCGGGCATTGTTATGCCTTGTTCGCAACAAGCACTGCAGGTGGACTAAAGCTAACGGATTTTTTTCTAGTAATGGAAAATTGAATTTTTCAGACTTTTAAAAATGTAACTTTTTTCTGTGTATGTATTTTGCCCTGTAAGTTACATCTCCATTAACTCTGAGTATAGTTTAGTGAAAGTTGGTATATGTAACACTGTAACAACATTTTTTTCTTATAAATATAAAGGATTTTTTCAGATCCTGTGGGTTCGAGTCCCACTGTTGGCATGGACGCTTGTAGCCGTTCGGAATCGGCTTTAGACTGTAGGTCCCGGTCTAATTAACCCTCGTGTAGCAAAAAGTTGACCGTAGCGCTCCAAATCAAGCCTAATTATGGAAATTTGAATTTTCCACACGCTTTATAAGTTACATCCCATTAACTCTGAGTGTAGTTTAGGGCAAGTTGGTACATGTAACACTAACAGCTTAATTTTCCTATAAATATAAAGGATTTTTTTCTAATTATGGAAATTGTAATTATCCACACGCTTTTAAACAGTAGCTTTTATTGTGCGTGTAATGCGTACTTCAAGTTACTACATCCCCTCTAACTCTGAGTATAGGTCAGAGCACGTTGGTACAGATAGCACAATAATAACTTTTTTTCTTTAAAGAATTTTTTTCAAGTTGTGGAAAAGAGAATTTTTTTAAGTAACTTTTTTTTTGAGTGTGTGTGTGTACCTCGTACTGTAAGTGTCGCTAGTACATCCCCTTTCACTCTGAGTATAGGTCAGTTGCAGGTTGGTACAGATAACACAATAATAACTTTTCTTTAAAGAATTTTTTCAAGTTGTGGAAAAGGGAATTTTTTTTGAAGAAGTAACTTTTTTCTGAGTGTGAGTGTGTGTGTGTGTGTACTTCGTACTGTAAGTTACATCCCCATTACCTCAGTATAAGTCAATGTAGGTTGATATAAAAACACTGTAATAACTTTTTTTCTTATTAACATAAATGATTTTTTTTTATACTGGACCTACCAAGCCAGTCAAAATGATTTGTTTCAACTTAGTAGAGATAGATGTATACTAAAGGAGGGTTCTCGGAGCAAAACATTCTCTAAACAAACCCTTTTTTTTTCTTAAAACATATTGGATAGGCTTTAGAATCAAATAACACAAACCACTTGCTTCAATACTCGTACTGTCAAAAACAAGAATTTTTTTGCTATGCTATTTAGACGTATCTCGATGTATAGGGTGCGGCAGAAAAAACGTTCTGTTTTGGAACGTCAATAACAAAAATATTAAGCAAGATAGAGAAAGAAATTTTTATACCTGAGAAAAATAAAAAAATTAATTTATTCATTAATAATAATTATGTATTTATTTATTTATTTATTTATACCCTTGGAACGTGTTTTCTGCCACACCCTGTATATCTGCACTTTAAGACTATTTAATCCGGAACGGAAGTTTTCATCATTTGCCATCTTTAAAGAGATATATCTGAAACTCGTTGATCTCGGTGAACAGCGTTGCTTTGATCCATTCTCATTAAACTGTCACCAGAGTTTTCGATTTAGAGTAAAAATTCTGAAAATATTTTCAAGAAAGTAAAAATTTACATTTTGCGGACGAGAAGTCTTATCAGGTAGCTACCGGAGGGTCGAAACTTTTTTTCATATGAAATGAAATAATGCTCTAAGTTTTACATAAGGTGTAAAGAAAAAATATTTTTAATGCAAATTTTATTTATTTGACCTCAAAATAATATAAAAAATTATCTATATTTTTCAGTCTCTAAATCCAAAAAAATAGTAACAACAGTGTTGCAAATAATGTTTTTCCCGTAGTATTCGCGGCACTTGACACAATTTATCCCGCAAATAATGTGATATTCATCCACAAAGTTATAATAAAATATATCTAAAACCTTGAAGATAAATTATTTATTTTTAAAACTTTCCTGTCTTCAAAACGGAAAACAACATAAAAAAATAATTATCTATTCATCGGATAAACTAAAAAATAAGCATGCTTTGAATTTTTATTCTTTTTTTAAACAAAATTTCAAGTACATTTATTTTCATAATGATCGTAATATAAAGGTACAGTTGAGACGAAAAATCGTTAAGAAATATATGTAAAAAAAAATATTAAAAAAATTTTAGTGCGATACCTCTGTAATTGTCTATAGTTTTAGAGCTGAGGATTTGAGAAAAAATTCAAGTTGTAAAAGCTGCAAAATGTGTAAGCGTTTATTATCTGAACAATCGTCTTTAGACTTTTCATAGAAGAAGTAAAAGTAATGTATGCCACATTAAGCAGGTGAATATTCTAACTCACGCTGTAACGAAGACGTCATACAGTGAAAATTCAGCTGCTAAGAGGAAATACATTTAAAAAAATAGTTTAATATATCTCAGCAAAATTACTACTATCCTTTCTCGTTAGGTTAAAATCAATGAACCCCCCCCCCCCCCAAAAAAAAAAAAAAAGAAAATGTTGAAATGATCAGCACTTGTAAATATCTAAAGAAGTGAATGAGAAAGCACTGAAAAATTTTAAAGAAGGAACAAAAATCTTCTCTTATGATTTCTCTATGAATCTTCTCTTATGAAAAGAAAAGGAAGAAATTATACATGAATGAGAGGGACCATTTTTAAAAAAATAAATATATATTTATATATATATATATATATATATATATATATATATGTCAGAATTTAAGTGGGAAAAGAATGATTACCTTAAATTTAAAGGGGGGCTTGGGAATTAAATTATATTCGTGGCGTAATTCGCCTCTAATTGTTCGTATTTCAAGACGCGAATTG
Organism: Dolomedes plantarius; assembly: GCA_907164885.2. NCBI lineage: Eukaryota > Metazoa > Arthropoda > Arachnida > Araneae > Dolomedidae > Dolomedes > Dolomedes plantarius. The sequence goes on along the minus strand of OU015492.1, from coordinate 195,232,233 downwards.
GGAAAGGGAAATTCCCCTTTTCATTATGTAATCTTGGCGCGCCTGTGGGTTCTGCGGTCGAGGAGGAAACATTATATAATTCTCCTTGAAAGATGTCTGGTTTGGGCTCTGCGCATGTGCAGGGAGAGTTTGCGCGCGGAGATGCCCGCGAATTTTTGTCAGAACGCGGGATTTAATCGTTGCTGGTGGACGTGTGTCAGCTGGGTCCACAATTTGAAAATGGCGAGCGCTCAAATATGCGCTACTTGGATCAGTGGTTGCTGGAAAGAGAAATAAATTAGACTTGATTTCGTTGGAACTATGTTTGTTTATTGGATTTAGACTACTTACCACTCGCCACCAGTATTAAGATGATGACTGCAAATTAATGTGAGAACAGGCAAACCAAACGCCTGTCATATATATATATATATATATATATATATATATATATAATTTAAAGTGTCCAGTATGGTGTGTAATCGTAAAAATGTTTCTTCTTAATTATCCTTTTAAAACGAAGTTTCTTTTTTTTTTTTTTAAATAGTCACGCGTAAGTCATCAGATGCATTTTAGCGATTTCTGGCTTTTGTTTTGATGTGCAAAAGTGATGAAAAACTCATTTCACAAAGGTAAGTGGTGGCAAATGGTAAAAGCTTCTTTAATGCTGCTTTTGCCAATTCTGGAAAAAGTTCTAACTGCGTACCCCAGAACTGTTCTAAGTCCAGTTTTATAAATTCCATTTCAATAATTGCATTGGCTCTTATTGCGACAAGATCGTCTTTTAATAAAACGTTGTCGTCCATTGAATTTGGGTCAAACAAAAATGGATTGAATATCCATCTATTAATTTTGCTTATATTTCCCGTGGAAAAGTATCCAAATGATTCACACAATTGGTGGAAGTGTAATTTAATTTCGGGTAAAATTGTTGGAGTATTTGTTTCGGGTATAATTATTAAGTGGAGGAGAATAGAATAAGGCACGTTTCTCATATGCTGTTAGCCGGTAATTTTCATTAAAAATTTAGTACCTTCTCGCACACCCCTAGAAAGGCTCTCTCGTAGCCCCAGGTGTGCCCACACCCCCAGTTAAGAACCACTGTCTTAGTTTGTCGATACGTTACAGAGATCTACGTTATATATACATAAAATATAGTAAGTCATCGTCTCCGCATTTAAGATACTATCTCCAGGGGTCAATCATTTAGTGTAAAAGTATCGATTTTAGAGATACTTCTCGTTTAGAGATTAGTGTTATGCTTTTAGGTAGATTAAGTGTACTTTAGACGTGTAACAGGTGATAGTGAAGCCCTCTAAGCTTTTAAGATTAATTTTTCTGTTATCTAATTTCTGCTTAAAATGTGTTTTTGGTGAATTATTTCATCCTTTCTGAAACAATCGATCTAAGGTATATCAACCTAGAGGCTGTAATAATAAGGAAAAATCCCTTCTCATTTTTTGTAAGTAAGAAAAAAAATTCAAGTCAAATTCTTAGAAGATTAAGAACTAAAAGACACACACATGAATTTGAAAGGCATCAAAATATGTTTAAGCAGGAATGAGACTTAATTAACAAAGAAGACGCTTAAGTTTAACAATAGTTGAACAATCACTTAAGCAAGTTGAACAATGATCTGTTGTCCACTTCATTTTCCTGAAATAAAAGTTTCTACGGGATTTTTTTTTTTATGCGGAAATGTAAACAATTTTTATCTCAGACGTACTGGTTTTTTAAACATCAGTAGCACCGATTCTGGCTCTTTAAAATGGAATTTAAACATTCTTTGAAGCATATATTACGAAGACGGTGGCTATTTAAATGCAGCATTAGACCAGAGATTCCAATGTGACACAGGGAAAAAAAAAAGGAGTAAAAAGTTTAACAGTGGAGTAACGGTATAAATACCAGTCCTTCCGTCATAAAAAAAAAAATATCCTTCTAACTTTTACTAAAGTTGCTAAAAGTTCCCTTTGACAGCTAAAATCTAGAATAAACCATTTCCGACAATTCATCATCGAAAAACTTTCATTGTTGCTCTAATAAAAAAGTGGGGGAAAAAACATAACAGATAGAAAGTTGAAGAAGAAAAACCTATCGAAGGTGTTGCAATTGTATGGGGGTGGTTTAACTCCCCCCTTATCCAAGGGTACGGGGCACGTGGGCGTGGTCTTGGCAGGATGTTTTCGCGCAGGGCTATCGCAGGCATCCACGCGGCACATCGGCATGGGCCTTTTTTTTTTCCTCATTTTTCGTCGCTTTCAAAAACCAATTCAAATCAGAAGTAGAAGAGAGACGGAAAAATGAGAAAAAAAAATTGCAGTCACGCAGCCAAGATATCACCCGCTCACAGAAATTCTTTTCTTATTCTCCCGACGTCTGTAAAACCTTCTCCCTCCTCCCCCAACTCTGTCAACTGCGCTTCTTGTTTTGTTGGCTCGCATTTTTCCTACACGCGCATTATAGATCGTCTGCCAAAGATGCTTCCAGCCCCCCCCTTTCCCCCCCTTTTTTTATTCTATTTTTTTATATATTTCCTTCTATCCTGGAAGACGCATTTCTCATCTCGAATTCTAAAACGGCGTTATTCTTCACACTCTTCGCCGCATCATCCTGAGCCGAATGTCACCGGGAGGGGGGGGAATCCTACAGGATCGATCCAAGGTCATTTTCACACCGACAGAATAGCGGAGGTAACTTTTCAACATCAAGTTGTTCATGAAGAGCTTGTATTTACTCTCCGCTTTCAGGGCGGGTAATTATTATGCCAACCGACTCGATGTCTTCTTACCGCCACGCGAATACGTAAAGATTGCGTGGGTTTCCGAACTTTAATAAGAATTCGATTTGGTTACCCCTCTCCAAGAAGATTTTCCAAAGATTTAGCACTAGCTAGTCTCTTTCATTTATTTATCCTTAGACATTCCTATCTATCTTCAAGTGATAGGAATGTATAAGAGTAATAAATATAAAATCAAGGGATGATTTGAATTTTAATCTCTTCAATGCTGTTGAATTGTAGATGTCCAATATCCCCAGTGGAACCTGAGAAAGGATTATTGCTTGTGTTGGAATATTTGCCCATAGTCTTATTATTCCGATACTGCCGTAGCATCCTTATGAGGCAGTCTAAGTAATTATTTTTGTGTTTTCCTGTTTCTCCTGTTGCATCCTCATTGACTATTGTCACGGAGAGTGGCATTATATCAGAGTCTGCAGTTGTCTGGCATGGGGTGTGTTCATAAATAAGCAAGATTTAAAGTACAAGCACAAAGTTTATTCAGAACCTCAATAAACGTTAAAAATATTAAAAGCATTCAAAGAAATTAACTTTCAACAAACTCGCTCCAGGTACGTTAAACTTATAAACTTAGAACATTTTTATAACCAAAATAATATCACAGAGACTTCTAACCCACGAATCTCACTAGCTCCTGTGTCCGACTGTGTGTGCTGCCAGGGGCACCTTTGCTCTAAACCGAGCGGTATTTATACAAGCAAGTAAGATACACATTAACATATATTTGCATAAAATACACTGGAAAGGAAAAATAATAAACCATGGGGAAAATAAATGAAAACCCCCATTTCTCAGATAAATGACGTCAAAGTTTCCGTAACGCCATTAGCTGTTAGGTAGCAAGTGCTACGTCAGTCTAAAATGATAGCATGAATGTCGGGGAAAGTAATACAAATAAACTAAATCTTATAAACTGAAGTTTAGATAGCCCTTTGAGGGTTCATTTGCCTAACAACTATTCATATTGAATATTATCTTTTTGGCTGCCGAAGCAAATATTTAGCATTCATCGCCAGGTAATACTTTCTTGAAAGCATGGGTTCAAGCCTTAAAGGCAACTAAGGTGTGATAGGGAAAATATGCTGCATTCTGGACTTCTCTTTAATTCAATGCAAATAAAGCATAAACCCTCGTTAAAATTAGGCTGTTTTACCTTAAGTTAAAAGAAAAATGACCGCAGTGATCCAAACCATCCAGTCAACCTTTTAACAATCATCAAAGGTCTGACACAAATAACTGTGCATTGCTGACTTCAACTGACCCATTCTTGACCTCTTGCTACATCAACATTCTTTCTTGACCACGAGACCAAGAATTTTAACAACTGTACATTTTCTAGGGTTTTGGGCTTTTTTTTATTCTTTTGAAAATCTAAAACACTGTTGCGATAGATTATTCTAGTGTCAACTTCAATGTTATAAGTGCAACCATCACCCTTTGAGGCGTGTCCCTTCGTGCAGTAGAGCATGATCATAACGCCATACTTTCTATAAGAAGCAGTGGTGTCTGCCCTTTGGAATTCAATATCACTGAACATGTTTAAATCCAAGATATTAATGAAAGCAATTTTCTAATTTCAATTTTTTTTATAAATATTTTTATTCATATTTTTTTTTTTAAGTGAAATGTCGTAAACATAAGCAATAATTCAAATAAATTACATTCTGGTGACTGTGTACTTAGGGAATTGTTTAAGCAATGAGGGAATAAGTAAATCGCGAAAAAAAGGAATGGGCACTTTTTTTAAAACTTTATGTTGAAATTCTTAAACATTATAATTTTTCCCTCAGGAGATGATGTTTTTACAGTTTACAATTTATCAGTTTGATAAAAATTATGTAGAAAATAGAAATGTGATGGGAGTATATTCAATATAATTTCTTATTAACCCTTAAGTTTTAATCTCAGTTACTTGAAAAATGCATTATATAACAGTTTTTACGGAGGATCTGTATCATATTTTTCCCTTTGGAAAAATTTAAAGCTAGATTATTACCACTCTGATATTTTGTGATGAATAATTGTTAAAATTGTGCTAAAATTCTCCCCTATAAAACACGCCTGTTTGAAACTTAAAAGCAGGAAAATAGGAAAACTAATACCTTATCTTTTGACGACGTTAAAATGTTAAAACTATTTAACATCTAGTATATCTTTGTAGAACTGAAAGAGGATAACTCTTAAAAATGTGAGAATTTGACTACGGTGTATGCTTTCACCTCCAGACAGAGATTAAAAATTGACTTCTACGCACATGATTCTTATTTTGGAGTATGTTTAAAAGACATTTAAATTTATTTATTGTTAACGGATTATGATAGTATTATTTTAACAAAATTTTAATTGTATGGTCCATTTAAAGAAAACTAACCATAAAGTATAATTTAACGCTATATTTTCTCTACCTTTTTGGACACATTAAATGATATAATAGAACAGGGAAGTATTCAAAACATGAGAAATAAAACCGAGGGACCAACATTTCCAGCGTATATCCAACAGTCATGAACCTAAAATGAAACCTAGGTCCATGGCTGTTTCTTTCGCCTTTGTGTTTATCTCTGCATAAGATAAACATATACTGAGAGAGAGAGAGAGAAAGAGTGCAACTACTTTTTTAACGTTATTTTTAATGAATTAAATCATGGCCGTTTACAAAATAATAAGTACTCATCTCAATTGCGATTTGAGTTTTCGATTTTAATCGTATTACTTTTTATCCATATATCATATTCATTGTCATATTAAAACTCCTTCCTTTTCAGGGCCTTGTTGCCACCCTATAAAGTATATTGGTGACTTTCTTGCTGTTAGAATGAATTTTTTTATTCACAGCTTCAAAACCTCCATCAGACTCATCTATTCCCTCTTGCATTGGCTTAGCAGAGAACTGCGAAAACCTTGCACAACTTCTAGGTTCTTTGGTCTAGCACAGGGGTGGTCAACCTTTTTGGGAAGAGTGCCACTATCTGAAAAAAAAAAAATATGCGTGCCACTTCCAACTTTTCCAACATACAAAAAATATAAAAAGGTGAAAAAATTTTATTTTTAGGCTGATTATGGAATTTTTACACAAAAAGAAAATTTTTTTATCTGAGTAGTGGAGATTTAAAAAATATAATAAATAAAACAGAAGTACAAACTTAGGTTTTATTGTTTATAAACCTTTTTAATAGGTTATTGTTACATTTTAAAAGGTTATTGTTCATAAACATTTTAAAGGTTCAGTCAGTTAGGTTATGTATAAGATAAAATGAATAACTTGAAACATTTAATTCTAAATAATTATTAAACAGTCAGTAGTTAATTAATGTGGCTTTTGAATTTGTAGTTTTTTTACCAAGTCATCTATATTAGGATTAGTTCTGGAAGATGCTAACAAAATTAGGTGTTTTAGGTGCATATCAGTTAACCTTGATCTATATTTTGAATTTATTATGTTCATATTAGAAAACATTTGTTCACAAACATATGTTGATCCAAACCTACACCTCGTTGTACTGGTGTCAAGCAGTGCCGCTTTTCTGCGCTGTTATTTTCAGTAGCGTATGAGTAGGGTTTTTACAGATTTTGACAAATTATTTTTTCAAATTTCTTAAGTTTTCAATAAGTCTCCGCGTGCCACTGTTAAAACGCCGCCATGCCACACTGTGGCACGCGTGCCGCGGGTTGACCACCCCTGGTCTAGCATGAAGGAGATCGGATCCACTGAAATGCCTTTTGACCTCTCATTCCTGCAGATATTCCTTGCAAAGAAAGCCATTTTACTCAGTTTTTATCCTTCTTCAAATGATTTTTTTTAGCTTATCTGTGTCTATTATGTAATTTTACACCTAAAATTTCATGAGCTGTATGTAAAATATATATTAATTGTGCTACTCTCCATCTTTCCCTTCAAGGTAGTTCCGGGTTCAAATTCTGCCTGGCATAGATGTGGTCTTTTCTTAGGGAGAAAGTTGGTTCACTTTGTGGGTGCAGCTTTAATAAACTTCTTGGATATTGTAGTGCCTGTCACTTTTGAAAACAAAAAATTCTTGAGTAACCTTTGTTTACCGTGGTTAGTCATAACCATAGTACAATTATAATTAAGTCCCTTCATACTGTTGTTTCGAGCCTCGATGTTTACAATTTATAAAAGAATTCTGTTCTAAATCTTATTTTTCTTATCTAGAAACGTCCCCTGTTTCCTTTTAAGAGTTCATGAGAAACTGAATTATCTTATGACAGATTGCACTTAATCTCAATGTTAGTGTTCAATACTTTCTTTCTTCCTTAGGTTTAATAATAATTACAAGATAAAAAGAACTTTCTATATACCATGTTTTTAAATTTTCTGTTGAATCATGCAAACTTGACAATTCTATGTATTAATGAATACTTTTTAAAAAATTTTTTGATGAATTATCCCATCAACTTGAAAGAAAATGAAATTAATTGGAAGTTAACTCGCATTTAACTTTTCGTTCCCGTTTCGGCCAATAGATGGCTGCACCAGTCTACAGAACAAAATTAAGTGAGAATAACTGAAAATTAATTTAATTCTGCTTAAAGATGGCTAAAAGTATTTAAAAAATGCATTGTCATCGTGTTCTGAGCTATTCTAAAAGTTTCAAATGTCTAGCTAGTCGGGAAGTTAGTTAAAAATCGATTGCAAGATTTGTACTGGACAAACACACACGCAAACAAACACACAAACAAGAAAGCAACTTAATAAAAACATGGTAAAAATATGTTATTTTTGAAGTGATTTTCCATAAATAGGATTTACTATATAACAATTTCACTTCCCTATTATAAATTCGTTTTATCAGAAACTGATCACTTTCTGAGGTAAGGTTGGTTTGAGACACCTTATTACATATTAAGTTTTGAGCGTGAATGAAAAATGTGGTTTTTGTGAATGAATTTCTGGGGCTATCCGGTGATTGAAAAACATTTCTTTGGATTATTGGTGTAATAATCATATTTTAAGATTATTTGAAGTAAAAATTTATATGCGAAAAATAGTGTGTGCGGGGGGGGAGTGCATTAACCCTTCAGCGGGCGCGCCAATTTTTGGAACACCAGCATACGCGAGTGGCACAAAGTGCAACGTCTCTTTCAATCTTGATTATTCCTTTTGTAATAAACTTTTTTTTTCCATATTGAAAATAATTCTGCGTTTTATGACAAGACATAAAATGTTTATAATATTGAGATATATTTATAATTAAAGGCCAAAGAATACAGATACAATCCCCTTATTTCAAAACTGTCCGGTTTATTGGACCTAAGGACAACTTGCGAATGGATTCCTATTATGTCCAAAAACCTAAAAAACAATGAGATTGTCCATCTTCGTGATATGCGGGATACCGTGCAATAGCTGCACATTTTATTGAGTACGTCAACTCCTGCTTTTGTCGTATTGTAATCCAGTATAATCGTTGGTTTCCCACTGTTAAATCACGACTAACTATGAATGAAAAGGAATCCTAAAGGAATGAAAAGGATCAGAAAATCAGACCTTCATTAGAAAGGGTGTAGCTATAAATAGAAACTGCATAGAACATTCAAACCTTACATGTAAAAACAAACCATTCAAAATTACGAAAATGTTGCACTCTGTACACGGCCCGCTGAAGGGTTAAAAAGCAATTTCCTGATACATACATTAACCAAATGTAACATTTCTTCATTCTGAAGGGATAGTGTTTAACACCATTCGATGAATATCGCGAAACCGTTAAAAGGCTGTGTTAGATGTTTATGCCAAATCTCATTTCGTTTTAAATAAAGAGCTCATACAAAGCAAATAAAAAATATTATCGTTAAAAATACTTAAATATTTAGAGTATGAAAAATTTAAATGCTTATGTATAGAATACTTCCGCAATAAATTGTATATAAATATTATCGGATACATATTTGATTCGTTTTAATATACTGTTTATAAAAAGGAGGGAAAATGGCTGAACCAGCTTCTCCAGTTATTTCCTGCCATAAAAAAAGAATTTACATTGCCATGTAGTGGGGGGGAAAGGCTTCAATATAAAATAGAAAACTCGGGGCTTTTTGAGTTTCTTTTTCATGTTCTGAAGTCGAATAAGCTTGAGCACAGAGAAGTTTTGTCTAGACTGCTCCACAACTTGTCTAATCCGCTGCCGTGTTGTCATTTGCCAGCAAAGGAAAAAGTTTGAAAAATTCAGTTACGAAACTTAAAGCAATTGCTAATAGATAAGCACTTACTCACGTATTCCGCCTAGAAGAATGCACGACAATTGGAATAAAATAATGGGTTTTGAAATCATAAAAGGGAAAAGAATCATAGAATATAAGAGCGGTTAATCACGCTATTTGAAATCATCCGTTTTAAGTTTACTATGCAGTACACGACTTGTGATTAGAGTCAATGAGTATTATTACAGAATGTGAATGAATCACTTACACGCCTAACCATCTGAACTCCGACCAAAAACTCGCTCTTTAATTGGTTGAGTGCTAAACTAAAAAGAGATGTAAAAGAGATAAGCTAGCATGATGTGAGAACTGAGCCATATGTTCGTGCTCGCTCTTTGGTTGTACAAGATCAATCATTAGCAGAAATTCAAGGTATGTCTTGGCATACAAATTTCCCAGAAAGAGGGGAAGATGATGAATTTCCTCAGAAATAATAATTTGCTGGAAAAGGGGAAAATGATATTTTAAATATTCGGCACATGTCAATTGGCAAGTAAAAGCTTAAAAAAAAAAAAAAGATTAAATATGAACACGTGTTACAAACGCTTTCTCAGATAAAGATTTAGTGTTTAAATACTGTTCATCATAAAATTCGACAGAAAATAATATTTATTGAAATTCATCTGTGATGGAAAATAAAATTAGGTTTGTGTCGAATGAGTATATAATGTGGGATAGACCATTCAATTTCATTTGTGCTTTCTCCTTTGCAAAATTTTAACACTAGAAAGACGGGAATTTTTTTTCTTACTAAAAAAGACTAAACGCCGTCATTTTGACGGTTGAAAATAAAATCAAGACTTTAAAATATTTAATGTTTTTTTCTTTAAAAAAATGGTTAAATGCTTTAAATTTTGAACTATTTTATACCAATATATAATGAATTAGTATATATTTAGATATATTTTTATGCAGGTATGCCGAGCTGACAACCTGGTATGGTTCATTCCTTAAAAATATATGCATGGTTTGTGCAGTCTTTATTTTTCAACACCAATATTTCTGAAGAGCCAATATTTCTGTTATTGGCAAATGGGGGAAGAGACGAAAAGTAACTGACATTTTTTTCGGTATTATTTTAAAGATTTCTGCCTGTTTTCTATATTGTCGTCAAATTGGCGGCTTTCAGTCTTAGTAGATATACAACACATTTTCTCCCCCTCATTACTATCGAGTATAATTTTGTAAATGTGTGTGCATATTTCGCGTAAAATTAGAAAAAGTCAAAAAATTTCAGAAGCCTGAGGGCATAAATACAGACATAGCGCTCAATCGTATGTACAAAACCGACAAAATGAAGGCAGCCGTCTTTCTAGTGTTAAAGGTTCAGGCAGTGTCAAAATATGCCGAAGATTATGGGACTCGAATAGGCTTTGGAATATTCGATTTTAAAATTGGCTGTTATTGTTATATTCCGTAAATTTGAATTCGGTTGTTTATATCATGCAGTTGATTTGAATTTGCAACTCAAAAAGAAAAGAAAAAATCATCCGACCATATAGGGCAGGGGTGTCAAACTCAAAGGCTAACTTGGGCCAAACAAACAAGGTTTAACTATAGGTGGGCCGCAAAAAAATCAATATTAATAGAAACGTAGGTGTATTTTAAATAATACATTATAATAAACATATATAAAAGAACAGGAAAATTTAATGTTTACGTCCTGACACTTGACATCTCTTCTCCAATATATTGGAGGGATATTATATATATTCCAATATATTGGCTAGGCCGCAAGTTTGACACCCCTGATATAGGGCAAACAGATTTTTAGAAATTCTCTTTAAAGTTTTTACGGGAGTCGAAAATTAGATTTTTGATAAAATCTGTAAGTCTGAATTTTGTTATAATGCAGTTGACATACATTTGCTACAATTCACAAATAATAGCGCAATAAGTTTTGAGTTCTTTGACTTAAAAATTTGGAGAAAATCCCTTTCAGATGAATAGAATAATGTTAAAATATTTTTCTGTTTGAATTATTTCCATTTGAATTATTTTTTTCTGTCGGAATAATCTGAAATAAAACTACTTTTAAGTAGAATGACTTAAAATTTAATAGCATCCATTTTTTGCGTTTTTGTTGCATCTCTATCATCTGTATATATTTAAAACACTGTACAGATAAAGGAATAAATCCTTCAAAATATGAAGAAAAATAAGAGACCTTATACTCTAAACGCATAGCAATATTAATACCTTAACATCTCATCCACGTTTTGATACCTTGCAAAGTGAATGAAATGAAAATCCAAGAACTTTAATTTAAAAATACGCGAAAAAAAAAGTATTTAAACATTCTAATCTGTTTTCTATTTTATCCCCTAGTTAATCCAAAGCACAGTTTAATTGAGAGAGGGGGCACTGTATAATCGAGCGATGAGAGAATCGTTTTTTGATAAGTACGGGGCGCAGACGCTTTTCCCACAACAACCATTAAACGTTTACCGCGATCACCGATAGATGGCATGGCATGTCTTTCCAAACAGGATGAATTTTTAATAGCTCGCTCTCTCACATAAGGAGTATTTTAAAATCGGGAGAGAAAATCGTTAGATGTATGTTGGAGTTTTATGCATTGAATAGAAAGAGGGTATTAGATTTCCAGCCTCGTAGGAGAGAGGGGGAGAGCTTGAATGTCTGGACACCCTGAGACTACAAAAATATCCAGTTTCTTTTCTTCAAAATGTCTATTCTTTTTTTTTTATTATTCATGTATGTCATTTAAAGTTGAAAGATTTCAAGCGACATGCATCTTTTTTACATTTTCCCTCCGAAATGCCTCCACCTCTATTGCCGTGAGATACCACAAATTTCTTAAAAGCCAAGGGTCAAAAATGTATCTGAGTCTCGAAAGTTCCTTAAGCTTAGAAATTTTAGTTTTATAGATGAACAACAACAAAAAAAAGGTGGTCTGGCTTATTGCCCCAATTTTTTTTTCTTTGTGACTTAGATCTACTCTCTTTAAAATTTTCTTAAAATTATGGAAAATTTCGTTCCAAGAAGATCCCTAGCAATTAATTTATTTTTATCTTTATCTAATCAAGGTTTTCTGTGCGTCAGAAGAGGTTTCTTTGTTTCTGTGCTTTTTCAATGAAGACTTAAGACCACATTGATGCTGGGAATCTATTTTAACCAGTTCATTAGTAGTGAAGTATCCACGTGGACTTGTCTCTTTTGGTGGAATATTTCCATATCTATGTTGTTTGTATTCTGTTTAAAACACTCGCCTGCATCAAAAGGAATAACCAGATATCCCAGGGTACTATCTCTTTTCAATCCAACAACCACCTTGACTTGCCTTAACTTATATATATATAAAATCAAGGTTTTCTGTGCCTAAAAAGAGGTTTCTTTGTTTCAGTGTTTTTGCAAGAATTACTTAAAACAAGAACACATTGATGCTGTGATTCTATTTTACTAGTTTATTAGGAGCAAAGTATCCACGTGGACTTGTCTCTTTTGGTTGCATATTTTATATCTATGGTGTTTGTATTCTGTTTAAAACACTCGCCTGCATCAAAAGGAATAACCAGATATCCCAGGGTACTATCTCTTTTCAATCCAACAACCACCTTGACTTGCCTTGCCTTGCCTTAACAATTTTTTTTTATCTAATCAAGGTTTTCTGTGCCTAAAAAGATGTTTCTTTGTTTCAGTGTTTTCGCTAGAAGACTTTAAAAAATACCACATTGATACTGGGAATCTATTTTACCAGATTATTAGGAGCAAAGTATCCAAGTGGACTTGTCTCTTTTGGTTGCATATTTTCATAT